>MU158704.1:533911-625579 GCA_015888305.1 Antheraea pernyi
AGCAGGAATTAAGGGCTTAAGGCTTTTTTTTTCAATTTATATTATCATGGTATGTCTAACTTTAAGACTGACAATAATTACCTTGGAAGAATATATTTATAAACAAAATAGTTTTCACTATGGTGACAACGAAGTGATTGCTATCAACAATAAGACTAGCCTTTGTACTAACCACATAATCTGAAATAACAAATTGTATGCATATATAACGATATTCAATATATAATAGGTCTTTACCTATGAAATTGCCGTTCTGCAGTACTGGCAATTTCAAATCAAAATAATTTTTGTTTGGCTAAGAATTCTAATTTCAAATTAATTTTATTTTAAAAACATAGAATCTTTTTTTTCCAAAAGTAGTCATTTGTTTATTGATTAGTGTTACATTTTCATCGCATTTCAATCTTTTTTGTCATCATGGATACGTTAAAAATTCGAGTAATTATGGAATATGAGTACCGTCGTGGCAGCAACGCGGCACAAGCGGCACGCAACATCAACGACGTTTACGGAGCTAACACTACAAACCAACGCACCACCTGTTATTGGTTTGCTCGCTTCCGTTCTGGGAATTTCGACCTGAAAAATGAACCTCGCGGTCGTCCGAAGACTTTGGTCGACAATGACGAATTAAAGGCGATTGTGGAAGCTGATGATACACAATCTACGGCTGAATTAGCAGCAGCTTTCGACGTTAACGACAAACCAATATTGGTCCATTTGCGTCAAATTGGCAAGGTAAAAAAGCTTGACAAATGGGTGACCCACGAACTCAATAATCGCCAGCGCGAAGTACGCGTCAAGACGTGCCTTGCACTGCTCAACAGACACATAAATGAAGGAATTTTGAACCGCATTTGTTACCAGCGATGAAGAATGGATTCTTTTTGATAACCGCAAGCGCTCAGCAAGTTGGTTGGTTCAAGGTTCAGCACCTAAACAACGCCCTAAATGAAAACTTACCCCTAGAAAAGTGATGGTCACTGTTTGGTGATCTAGCGCCGGTGTGGTTCATCACAGCTTCTTACCAAACGGGGTGAGCATTGCTGCAGATGTGTACTGTGAAGAACTGAACACAATGATGGAGAAGCTGGCACATCTCCAACCAGCATTAGTCAATCGCTCGTCTCCGCTGCTCCTGCACGACAACGCGCGACCTCATACTGCACAGCAGACGATCTCCAAGTTGCAAGAACTGGGGTTGGAAGTTCTCCGTCATCCGCCCTACTCACCAGACCTTACGCCTACAGACTACTACTTTTTCCAGAACGTGGATAACTCCTTGGCGGGGAAAAAATTAAATACCCGAGAGGCAGTACAAAATGCCTGTGAAGAATTTGTTATCTCGCGTCTAGCTGATTTCTTTAAGAAGGGCATCAATAAACTGCCACTGCGTTGGCAAAGATGCATTGATTGCATGGGTGATTACTTCAATTAATACAAATAAAAAATACATGAAAAAAATTCGTTTCAGTTTTTTCATACAAAACGACAATTTCATAGGTAAAGACCTAATATTAAATAAATAAGAGGTATCCATAGGTTTCAAACACCAACTGCATCCTTTTGTTACGAGTAAGTATCTACCATGTTGTACTAACTACTAACATTCCAACTACATGATTCAGGGGTATGGTATTCTGGATCGAAGATATGCCAATGATATTTTACTTATCTTAAACAATTTATGCACTTTACAATTATGCAAATTACGATAAAACGATATTCAATTATAGTACTGTTTTTAGAGAAATCTTAATAGTATTGAAATATAAAAATCATTCATTAGAGAGGCTACATGAGACGAGATAACGGAAAATAAGCCTCGTAAATTGAATATTGTCTTCATAACCTGGATCAATATTGAAAAAAACATTGACAACGTATGAACTCTCCCGAGACTATATGATATATAGG
The DNA here is from genome assembly GCA_015888305.1 of Antheraea pernyi. Lineage (NCBI taxonomy): Eukaryota > Metazoa > Arthropoda > Insecta > Lepidoptera > Saturniidae > Antheraea > Antheraea pernyi. Next base: position 535,829 of record MU158704.1, read on the forward strand.
TGAAAATTCTAACCATTACCTCTAGACGTAAATGTTGAGAATGTCAGTGTGTCGTGTCATGTGAAGTGAGTCGGTTAGGGCCCTATTTCATTAGGACTTCATGCAGCGCCAACGTGGTATCTTGAGCTATCAAGCCAGAAACACTAAAACAAACACTAGGATTGTCAATTACAAAATGGATTTATGAATCTACCACTGATTCCTTTCCTTTTTATTTAACTTTCTCTTGCATTGTACGCATAGCAAAAGGGTTTTTAACTCTTCAACGTCTATTTTGTAACTGATAATCCTGGTGTTTGTCGCTTGGTAGCTCAAAACACCATGATGCGGCGAGCGGTGACGCCGCCATAGCGTCCTAATAAGGTAGGGCCTTAACAGTAAGATAAGCATTTGTACTTGGCCAAAAGTGGCGCTGATGACGGTGCTGATGACGGCGCTGGTGTTGGTACTGGTGGCGGCGCTGGTGACGACGCTAGTGGCGGTGCTGGTGACGACATTGGTGGCGACGCTAGTCATGACGCTGGTAACGACGCTAATGGTGGTGCTGGTAGCGACGCTAGTAGCGGCGCTGGTGACGACCCTGGTGGCGACGCTAGTGGCGGCGCTGGTAACGATGTTGGTGGCTACACTAGTGACAGTGCTGGTGATGGCGGCGCTGACGACGGTGTAAGAGGGAGCACACGGTGTGATCTCGCGAAGAAAGTTGTAAAGGTTCTTGGCAGCAAGCTGCAGTGCATTCTTCTGACTGGTGGCGGTAGCATACCTCTCATAAGAACCGACACTAACACGTACAGTGTAGTGTCGCATGTATCGAAGTCCCGTGATCTGCACCTATAAATAAATTCACTTTATTCAATTTAGGCCCTAAGAAGGCACTCATGAACGTCAACATTACCACCGGTTCGAAAAACAACCCAGTCATCGAGAAGACCTAGCAAGAAACTCGGCCTGGTTTATCTTTTTAACAAATATATATAATATTTAGAATAATAATATATTCTATATAATAGTAAATGCCACATAAGTTTTTAATGGATGCACAGAGATGAGTCAATTCCAGACATCACCATCGTTTACATATTGATCCACTCTATATTCGTCATGCAAACCCATGGCTTCATAATACGCAAGTAATTAAAATGAAATTCTAATTATACAACCAGAACAATATAATTATTTTACAGAATAGCTGTAGCCGCAGCTCCGCACGCGTTTTTTAAAATTGTATTAAAGAAATATAAAATTGTAATACCATGTACAATTATAGAAATACTCTTTAACCGCTAGAAACAATTGTAAGTACGACACGCACGCCACTTGCAGTAACATGTAACGTATGCATTAGATACATAAATACTAACAGTGTGTCAAATGAGGCTTATCATCAGCAACATATTATACTTAGAATCTTATGTCACCATATAACTACCTCAGTGCTCACTTACACTGTATAAGGAACTAATTAAAAATGATTTAAAGATAGATAATGATATTAGCTTTAACTTTAACGTCCGTTTATTATCATATATAGGCTCCCATCGAAAATCAGCGCTGCAGTACTACTTACAGTATTGCAGATTTTTTGCTGAATGGGTTCGCCAATTGTTGGACATCTATTTTTTCTTTTTTAAAATGTATTTTTTTTTCTGTCTAATTAGTTTGTGTAATTTAATTTAATTGTATGGTTGTTCCAACAATAAAGTATTTCTTTCTTTCTTCATATAATGTGTCCATATTGTCAATAAGTAATACGTTTATGGTCATATACCATATTAAAAATACCCCTTCTATCTTTAAAATTACTCTTAATAATTATACTGTTGAAGTGTAAACAACAAATGAGCTGACGTCTTGAAATCTTACGTAAATATAAATCAAGATATAAACCTTTACAATCTGTCTAACCAGTTTTTAATATTTGACAATTTAAATAGTGCTCATTGAACTCGAATTACTATTATTGAATTGATACAATTTTCTTATAATAGGTCTTTACCTATGAAATTGCCGTTCTGCAGTACTGGCCATTTAAAATCAAAATAATTTTTGTTTGGCTAAGAATTCTAATTTCAATTTTTTTTATTTTAAAAACATGGAATTCTTTTTCCAAAGTTAGTCATTTGTTTATTGATTAATGTTACATTTTCATCGCATTTCAATCATTTTTGTCATCATGGATACGTTAAAAATTCGAGTAATTATGGAATATGAGTACCGTCGTGGCAGCAACGCGGCATAGGCGGCACGCAACATCAACGTTTACGGAGCTAACATTACAAACCAACGCACCACCTGTTATTGGTTTGCTCGCTTCCGTTCTGGGAATTTCGAACTGCAAAATGAACCTCGCGGTCGTCCAAAGACTTTGGTCGACAATGACGAATTAAAGGCAATTGTGGAAGCTGATGATACACAATCTATGGCTTAATTAGCAGCAGCTTTCGGCGTTAGCGGCAAAACAATATTGGTCCATTTGCGTCAAATTGACAAGGTAAAAAAGCTTGACAAATGGGTGCCCCACAAACTCAATGATGCCTTACACTGCTCAACAGACACACAAATGAAGAAATTTTTAACCGCATTTGTTACCTGCGATAAAGAATGGATTCTGTTCGATAACCGCAAACGCTCAGCAAGTTGGTTGGATCCTGGTTCAGCACCTAAACAATGCCCTAAACGAAAACTTACACCTAGAAAAGTGATGGTCACTGTTTGGTGGTCTAGCGCCGGTGTGATTCATCACAGCTTCTTACCAAACGGGTAGAGCATTACTCCAGATGTGTGAAGAACTGAACACAATGATGGAGAAGCTGGCACATCTCCAACCAGCATTGGTCAATCGCTCGTCTCCGCTGCTCCTGCACGACAACGCGCCACGTCATACTGCACAGCAGACGGTCTCCGAGTTGCAAGAACTGGGGTTGGAAGTTCTCCGTCATCCGCCCTACTCACCAGACCTTGCGCCTACAGACTACTACTTTTTCCAGAATTTGGATAACTCCTTGGCGGGAAAAAAGTTCAATACCCGAGAGGCAGTACAAAATGCCGTTGAAGAATTTATTGCCTCCCGTCCAACTGATTTCTTTAAGAAGAGCATTAATAAACTGCCACTGCGTTGGCAAAGATGCATTGATTGCATGGGTGATTACTTCGATTAATACAAATAAAAAATACATGGAAAAAATGCGTTTAAATTTTTTCATACAAAACGGAAATTTCATAGGTAAATACCTAATATGTTACTATACTGAGTTATGTAGACGAAAGCTCAATAAATATAATTAAAATGGCCACTAAGATGATAAAAAAAAACCAATTTAATTCAGAAAACATACATACATACAGATATATGAATTTCAATTATATTTATTATTGGAGTCCAGTACAACGCACGTCTTACGTGTCTTAGTGAAAAACATATTTTTGCTAAATTTCAGCGGGTAATAGCTAATCTAAAATAGAAAAACCTAAATTACTTCTTATACGGTCAGCTATCTGCCATTGAAAGTCCCGTGAAAATTGGTCAAATGGACATAGCACTGCGGGCGAAGCCACGGTTAACAGCTAGTACAAATAAAAATTGTCTAAATTACTTTTTATAAGGTTAGCTATCTGCCAGTGAAAGTCCCGTTGAAATCGGTTCAACCGTTTTAGAGATATTACTGCAGACGAAGCCGCGGTTAACAGCTAGTCTAAATTAGAGTAGCCTACGTAACCCACTGTAATTTTAGCTGCCTCTCAGTGAAATTCTCGTCAAAATCGCTCAAGCCGTTTCGGAGATTAGCCGGAACAAACAAACAGACAGACAGACATACAAACCAACAACAATTTTTAAAATTGCATTTTTGTTATCAGTAGCGTGTATACTTTCGTACCAAATCAGTAAAATAAAATATTTTGATATTACATACAGACACTTAATTTTTATTATATGTATAGATTATAAAATAAATAGAGATCATTATACAGCAACGTTTTGAAAAATATAACAGACAGAGAAATTTCTTCGATCATAGATCGGGTATGACGTGTTTTTAATAAATGTAATAAACTATTTCAAATAATATATTTTAAACTGTTGCATTTTTCTACTATTCTAGTAAATAGTAACTCAACATAACGGGTAAGAGTTATGGTAAGAGTTTCTCAAAAACAAACACGAGAAAGAGTAGACTCAGATGCTTCGTCACTAATGTATATTTTTTGTACATTACTTATATAAATTAGTGTTCTGACTGATAAGATCTGTTAAGTAAAGCAACTATTATAGCATAAGTGAAGACTAGACCGACTATTACAGTGATACGCACCAGTTCACACTGAACAGGTGATAGCAGCAAGGGTTTGCAGAATTCTCTGAGTAATGCGACGTAGTTCGGCAATGCAATCGGGGCCCAAGTAGAAGAGGAAGAAACTTCAGGTACAACTATGTTAGTCTCTGCAACCAGGTTCTGCAGTAAACAATCACACAAAGCTTGTAATCAACTCATATTTATTTGACAAATTATATGCACATATAATTGCATGCACATTATAAACACATAATACACACAAAGTTTGAATTTAATTACTCACATTAGCTTTTTATACCACACTTTAATATCAAGATGGGTAACATAATGTTTTATGCTTTTAATTCTTTTCTAGTGATGATTGAGAGTCGCCTATACATATGATTAGCGTTAGAGTATGTCTAATAAAAGCTGAGAGAGAAAAATGGCTGCAAATTAAAAAAAAATAGGTCGTGTATTCCCAAGTTAACTAGGAATAAACATATTTGATACTTTTATGTATAAAAATAATATGCTGATAATTTTTTATGATTTTTTTTGTATTTTCTGACCGCCCCCTCCACCTGGTCAGCAAAAGTAAGAAATGTTCTTAACCCTCCTCCCATAAAAACGTAAACATTTATATAAGTATATTCAAATTTGTTCTAATTCAGTAAATAAATATTGCTAATGTAATCATCATCCAGACCCTCAACCCCTATGTCATCAAAAATAAGCAAATCCAATGGGGGGGGGGGGGCATCAGGGCTTACGTAATACTTGAATGGCCCCTTAATCGTATGTTTTTTGCTAGGAAAAATATGCTAGGATTTTAAAGTGAACTACATTAATAAAAACCCACATTTTTTTATAATAATATTATAATATCTTTAATACAGATTAATAATCATAAAAAAATACGAATCATAATGAAAGTCTGATTCGAGGAATTCAATGATTTCAATGCCACTAAAGATATCGTCACTGTGGTCATCACTTTCACTGCGTACGTTGATGATAAACGGGTTCAGTTTATCCTCTAGGATTCTGTCTTTTTATTTATATATATTATCAAATTTTTTTCCATATATCCTCTGCCTTCTAAATCTCTCAACTTATCAATCGAAGAACGGATTGTCTTAAACTACATAGGATCATTAATGCATTCCGTCTGAAATAAGCACATGATGTATATTACAAACATTTTGTTTAATGGCACGCGATTTCTATTCGAGGTATTATAATTACATTTCCCTATTTAAAAGTTTAAGCTAATAGACACGGTTTAATCTGTAATGTAAAATTTAATTGAATATAAATATTAAAGTATCAAAACCAATTCAATAAAACTTACCAGTAACTTTCGAAATCAATGTAAACAATTGCAATTTTTCATTGAAAACAGCATCACGTTCACTTTTCACTTCATTGTATTTATAAATTATACTGTATAACATCTCTCCGATACCGCTATTTATTGTTTTTGGCTTTATTTTAGTCTAAATGCGCCAAAGAATTATAAAATATGGTTGTATGATGAAGTTAGAAAACAAGAAGTAACATTTGCTGCAGTGTTACCGGTTTATAAACACGTAAAATTTTCACTCTCAGGTTTCACTAGACAGACTCTAGTATCTGTTATTTTTTGGGGCTAAACTTCAAACGAGCCAACCGATTTTCACTATACGATAGGACGATATTTACTAGCAGATATTGAATTATGTATCATATTATGAAGGTTTATCTAAAATAAAACATTTTCATAAAAGCTAATCAGTGACTTGGGGGTAATTTTCGCTCCCGCACACCAGACTAGGCCCCTCTCGACAGGGGTTCAACCCTAGGTCCGTTCCCTCGGCGTGGAGCCCTTAAGTGTGCTGCTCGCGCGATACACTGACACAAAATCTTACATCACTGTAACAATATTACACATATCACCTCCACATACGTGCTCGCACACATGCTTACACATGAAACTGGAAGGGTTTTATTTTTTCCCCTTATCGAATTGAAATAGTTTAGAAAAATTATCCGACACAAATACATATAAGAGTTGTTGAGGTATGTATGCTTGGTACATATATATGTTTCAATAACTCATGTAAGTATGAATTTGTAGCTTAGCTTAGGTTAGCTCAGATAGGTCTTTTAAAATATAACAAACTCATATCAAAAGTCAAAAGGAATCATATGAGATAAATAGTAATAACAAAACAAGTTGACACTACTGTACTCTAATACAAAGTGTATGTAAGATAAAAGCAACAGGCGATGACATGTGAACTTTTACAATGCACTCTTCACAAATTGCAGTATATAATATCGACAGGGTGAAAAAGTTTCTAAAATATGCTGGTTTAGATAATGTAAGGATTTGAATGAATCGAATGAAATGTATACCTATCTATAATAGGTAAAAGTAAAACACAGAGAAGCATAGAGAAGCATTGACTTATGTCTCAGTGAAGCGGGTGGGCAACAAACTAGTAAATAAGATGACAACAATACCTTTTTGATTTCAGGGACACTGGAAAAAACACAGATAAATTAATAATGTCATTGTTTGTATCTTTAACTTCAACTAATGCAAAATTTGGAGAACTGAATGAGAAAAGAATTTGGAGATTTCTTATATTGTTTTGAATATCTATCATTGAATTTCTATCTTAAGTTTTATTGTTGTCAGAATGTGTGCAATTAACTCTACAAATAAAATTTTATTACTATTTCTTTTTTTTAATTAATGCTTTAAAAATATGCTGTGAAAAATAACCTTAAGTTATGTTAGTGACCCATAATAAATCAATATAGCTTGAGATATATGATATTGAATTGAAGTCAACTATGGTCTATATTATAAATTATCCGTAAAACTGAATTTGCAGTGTAAGTTGATTATCAGAAGGTGTTTATACTATACTATAATTGTAATTGACAACTAATTGTCTTTCATTGTCATAATTTTGTAAATATGTAGCTATCCTAAATTCTTGCTGAATAAAGCCAAGATATAATCGGTATTTCTGTCTTTTAACAGACGGATATTACCTGTGATGCTGTTACATGCTGAGGAGTCGTAGGTTTTCCTTTGAGTGAGATCTTCTGTAACATAAGCTGCGCTGCAATCTCTTGAGCATCTTCAGTGGAGTATGCAGAGGCAGTCACTACTTCACCCATTGCTCTACATTCACACTCGTACTTCAGCTTTGGGAAATAAAATAATAAGTTAAAATAATAAGTTGTAGGCTTTGTTAAACAATGTTTTAAAAACTCTTAGAGTCTTATAGGTGGTAGAGCCACGCTGAAACTATTACTGGTTTCAGCATGAATGGGTCGGCTTGTTCGGTGTAGTACCATCCTCTCACAGAAAACTGACGTGAATTAACAGTGTTTGCATTATTGCGTTTCGTTCAGTCAGTGAGAACGTCGGAAGCCCACCTCCCCTCCCTTCTCCTCTTCCTTCCCTTCCCCCTAAAGGGTGGCAACGCACTTGCAACTACCCTGGTGTTGTTAGTGTCTATGGACGGTGGTGATCACTTAACACCAGGTGACCCACCTGTTCGTTTGCCTCCTATGACATTAAAAAAACTCATAATGTTTTTGTATTTCTGTTTATATTGACACGCGGTATTTTTGAAAATTAAATGTCTCCTAAGGTTTGCCTGGAAGAGATTGCTCTAAGCGATAAGGCCACTTAACTGTACACATATTGTAAAGTAATTACTGCCCATTAAAAAAAATGGCAGCCAAAATGTCCAAAAAGACAATATAATTCAAATTACAATCATAGATATTATAGATATATGAATTTCAATTATATTTATTCTTGGAGTCCAGTACAACGTAACTTACGTACATGTTTACAGTGAACAACATATTTTTTGTTAAATTTCATGCGGACGAAGTCGCAGGTTACAGCTAGTCTAAATTAGAATAAACTAAATTACTTATAATTTCCGCTATCTCTTGGTGAAAGTCCCGTAAAAATCGGTCGAACCGTTTCGGAAATAGCACTGCCGGCGAAGCCACGGTTAACAGCTAGTCTGAATTAAAATAGACTAAATTACTTCATATAATGTCCGCTATCTGTAGGTAAAAGTCCCGTAAAAATTGGTCGAACCGTTTCGGAGAAAGCACTGCGGACGAAGCCGCGGTTAATAGCTAGACTAATTTAAAGTAGCCTATGTAAACCCGCTGTAATTTCAGCTATCTGGCAGTTAAATTCCTGTTAAAATCTGTCCAGTCGTTTTGGAGATTACCCGGAACAAACAGAGAGACAGACGAACAAAAATTTTAAAAATTGCATTTTTGTTATTATTTTCGTGTATGCATACTTTCATACCCATTCAGTTTTTATTTATTTTGATATTACATACAGACACTTCATTTTTATTATATGTATAGATAAAAAATAATGAGAAAGTATTTTGTACCTTTTCTATATAGTAAAATTCAAGTTTCCCGCCCAATGGTATAACCACATTTTCCAGTGCTCTAACTGAGTTCTCCATCTTACTGCTCAGCTTTATTTTAATGGTGCTAAAACATTACAAAATTCAATAAGCACAAATATTTGATATATAATTAATTGGTTTAATAGATAGACTGTAAGTTAAAGTGTGATCACTGATGTATAATTAATTAGTGTGTAATGTAAAATAACTTATTTCTGTTGATACACATAATTATACACCAGTAAAACTAGTTCTAAAATTTATTTTAGAAGGGTGGAAATTGCATGATAGTAGAAAGTAATAAAGGGAGAATTGTTTCTTGGGCTTTCAAAATAGGTATGATCATGGTATCCATCCTCAAGATAATATCAAAATATGAAATGATTTCTGATATTCAGATTTGCCCATTAAACTGGCATACCCCAGGTAAAAATGACAAATGATGAAAAATAGTTTAACTGGTATCTCAATATTTGAGGAGTCAAATTGTTTGCCTTTTATGTGTCTGGTGGAAGTATTTCAATTTTTTGTCATGTTTCAAATAACATATATTTGCTGATTGAGTTAAAATCTTCAATATATGTATAAAGATTCTATAATATATTTTGGTATCCAAGATAATATTGCCTGAAGTAAAGTATTCATGCAATACCTTCCTGATTTTCAATATTATTACTTTTCAATGGTGTTTTATTCTATATATATATATTCCCAAATTAAAAATGTGAAGATTGGGACATTTATCAATTACAATAACTTACACAATTTCACTAATTACCATATAGGTATCCACAAAACACCAACACAATTTAGATGAGTTCATTTTAAAGTATCAACAAAGAATGGAGTCCACCCTTCCAATCCTTAGCTCATTTTCCATGGAAAATACTGTAAGCCTCAGTAGTGTCTTTATGGATAAGGGTTAAGTAATTCACAATTATTAAATGCTAGCGGGCCTGGTGGATGATGTCGTGCCCTGATAATAAGAAACCTTAATAAATTATATACCTATACCTTTCTTATGAATCATTTAATCTACTGGTGAAAACCGCTTAAAAATCTGTTCAGTAGTTTTTGAGTTTGTAGTGAACAGACAGACAGACGTGTCAGAGGACTTTATAATATGTAATGAAGTGCAAAGTAAAATTTTGATGCTTCTACTAATTTATATTATGTGTAGGAATGATAGATGTATAGTTATTGTCTGTAAAAACAGCATTAATAAGAAAGTTGCTAGCTTCTGATGTTGACCAAAAGTCAATAGATTCTAGTTACGACTAGTAAAAATTGTTAACACAGTCTGGTATAATAATATTTAAATTGTGCTAAAATAATATATGGGTGAATTAAGCCAGAAATAGAATACGATCTGTAGTCCGGTGAAGCTGTAAAGACCTTGCCAGGTCAATAGCATAGTCAGTTTGAGAAAAAAAAAAGCAATACACTCTAACCCTGTTCACGCAATTTGGATTAAATGTAGTGCCTCAATAAGTTTCCCAATATTTAAAAAATTCCGTGCAGCTTTACTCCAGCCCTAGTTCTCTATTAACCTAACGTGACTCGGTTGGGTTTGCTTTGACTAATTCACTCGCTCACCTGTATAATATGAGGAAAGGCTTTCTGATCACACAAATAATTTATACTTGTTTTTTTTAACATAATAATTATAAAACAACAAAATTATTCTATAATAAAAAATTTAAAAAGCACGCGTGTATACAAGATCACTTTGTTACACATAACTTCAAACACATTTAATGACACTCTCCGCATGTGAGGGGGCGTCGTTTCAAAGGGATAACTGAACCGTAAAAAAACAATGCTTAACAACCCTAAATTCGAGATGAAATTTAAAATGCTAACCCACGTTATGTGCGTTAAATAGAACTACCCACTATTCGATTTGAGTGTACATACTTCCATTAATTTTCTTAAAGGTATCAGTGCGATTATCATCCACCTACGCGCCGTTTTGATAGCGGGCTCAGATATATTAGATGTACTTACATTGGACGGATCGAAGGTTCCTGGAGTGATCACCTCTATATTGAGTTGTACCTGTGTAGCAAAATTAAAAAAAGGATTATTATGTTAGCACAAAAACTCACAACTTACTACATATATCAAACAAACACACTAAGTACGTAAACCTTCTTGGAATTAGTTGTATGGAGCAAATCCACCCAGAAAGCACACCAAAAAGTAAGTACAAGTAGGTATTACTAAAAGAAACCAACTTTAGCTTTCCAACGACAATTTTTTCTGTACGGCCATAGACTACTAAAACGATAATGTGTACGACTAATGTAAAATATCAATATACCATGTTATCGATATTATTAATAGGAAATATCAATACATTACACTACATTTTTAGACGAGAAATTGAGTGTTATACAATGATAAATGTATATATATATCGAAAATTATTTTCACAAAATCGTCATAAACTTTACTATATTCACACTATATTATATTTTTCCTGTTTCCCTAGTTTATTGATTTGCTTAATTTCTTATAACGAAAAGTAATTTTGTATAGATATATAAACTTCGTCAAACTTTTTGACTGCTTTAAATATAGATGCGCAAGACACAAATTAAGGTATTATATTATAACACCTTAAGGATAGATGGATAAATATCAATTGTAATTTCTTATAACAATATATTAATATTGTTTTGTATTAAATTCTAGAGTATATTATTCGCAAGTCTGAACTTACGGCTATACTTAGTGGCCAAAAAAATAACCTCTGTGGTGTAAAAATTATTATAGTCTTTGATTGAGTACCTACTTCACTTGTGAACAGGCGAACATGTAAAATAAGAAGTGTTATTAAAAATTCTTACTAATAATAGGTATTTTCCTATGAAATTGCCGTTCTGCAGTACTGGCCAATTCAAATCAAAATAATTTTTGTTTGGCTAAGAATTCTAATTTCAAATTAATTTTATTTTAAAAACCTAGATTTCCAAAAGTAGTCATTTGTTTATTGATTAGTGTTACATTTTCATCGCATTTCAATCTTTTTTGTCATCATGGATACGTTAAAAATTCCATTAATTATGGAATATGAGTACCGTCGTGGCAGTAACGCGGCACAAGCGGCACGCAACATCAATGACGTATACGACGTGTAGCTAACACTACAAACCAACGCACCACTTGTTATTGGTTTGCTCGCTTCCGTTCTGGGAATTTCGACCTGAAAAATGAACCTCGCAGTCGTCCGAAGACTTTGGTCGACAATGACGAATTAAAGGCGATTGTGGAAGCTGATGATACACAATCTACGACTGAATTAGCAGCAGCTTTCGACGTTAGCGTCAAAACAATATTGCTCCATTTACGTCAAATTGACAAGGTAAAAAAGCTTGACAAATGGGTGCCCCACGAATTCAATAATCGCCAGCGCGAAGTACACGTCAAGACGTGCCTTGCACTACTCATCAGACACATAAATGAAGGAATTTTGAACCGCATTTGTTACCAGCAATGAAGAATGGATTCTTTTTGATAACCGCACGCGCTCAGTAAGTTGGTTGGTTCATGGTTCAGCACATAAACAATGCCCTAAACGAAACTTACCCCTAGAAAAGTGATGGTCACTGTTTGGTGGTCTAGCGCCGGTGTTATTCATCACAGCTTCTTACCAAACGGGGTGAGCACTACTGCAGATATGTACTGTGAAGAACTGAACACAATTATGGAGAAGCTGGCACATCTCCAACCAGGATAGGTCAATCGCTCGTCTCAGCTGCTCCTGCAAGACAACGCGCGACCTCATACTGCACAGCAGACGGTCTCCAAGTTGCAAGAACGGGGGTTGGAAGTTCTCCGTTATCCGCCCAACTCACCAGACCTTACGCCTACAGACTATTACTTTTTCCAGAATTTGGATAACTTTTTGGCGGGAAAAAAATTCAATACCCGAGAGGCAGTACAAAATGCCTTTGAAGAATTTGTTGCCTCCCGTCCAGCTGATTTCTGTAAGAAGGGCATCAATAAACTGCCACTGCGTTGGCAAAGATGCATTGATTGCATGGATGATAACTTCGATTAATACAAATAAAAGATACGTGCAAAAAGGTCGTTTAAATTTTTTCATACAAACCGGCGAATTTATAGGTAAAGACCTAATAATATTGCTTCACATTAAAATTAACATATAATTACTTGAGTCCCACTTGCACCACCGTTTTTCATGAAATTTAAATAAAACCATGTATAATCCCCATTTTACCTTTTTCTATTAACTTCAAGTATATGAGAAAGATAAGATAATGTGTTAAACTCGATTTAACTTAAATATTATTTAAGAGCGGTGCAAATGGCCTTTAGTATTTATTACCAAAAGTAAATTACAGTATAAAATAAAATTGAAAATATCTAATTATCAATAGCATCTGAACAACGCAAATGAAACACTATAAGTGGTCGTTGTTTGTGTTCCAATGAACTCGCACATCCTTAACGAATATAACGGACGGCCTTTTAGAAACACGAAAATGCTATACAAGTTCAATCATCAGATTTTACCAACCAAGTAGTAGAAAAATAAATTCCACACTGACCAAAATAGTTACCTAAACAATGTACAGATTTTTATTTATCATTTGTCATCTATCATCATTATATTTAAGTGATTGTAGGGTATTGGAAGGCTATAATAAATAGCGTCCTGGCATTACATAAAATATAGAAGTAGAATGTAACATTGTCATAGTTACAAGTTGTTATTAGGGATTAAATAAATGATGTTGAAAAAGATTCAATTACTATTCGTTATTTACTAATCCAAAGACCCGACAGTGATCAGAAATATTTTAATTCGACTATAGTTAAAATTATGTTACAATCAATTTAAAAACTTCGATCACTACTTTAAATCCAATTGTCTAACTTTGATAATACAATTGACTATAAATTGAAAATATTTAATATCGATATATCGATACTTCAGTGTTCGCGAACCTAAAACTTCACATTAATTTTTCTTCAAACTCTGTTGTCAGTGTCGACACGTCTTCATAACCCTTCTATTTTCATTCGACTATTTCATAATTATCAAAATTACATTCTATGCCTCATAGCAAATATCTTAGATGAAAATGTTCAAGAATATGTAGAGTATAAAGCCCAGTAGCAAGGTACTGTTACGCCAAGCAGTACCTGCCTTAGATTTATTTTTACGAATTTAGTGCACATAAATAATTTATTTTAAAGGTAAGTGTAGTTTATTTTAATTTAAAAAATGTTGGAAAGAAAGTGCATAAGATTAAATTCCTCTCTTCAACTGTTCGTTCATTTGAATAAACTCCTATACGTGGACAGCATGTCCACGACGAGCCACAATTCGACCATTCTAAAGCATAATAAAATCATTTTATGATTATAGTAGCGTAATCTTGTTGTAATAATATTATAAGAAGAAATTTAACACAAGAAACACAGTGTTTCTGTTGAAAAGCTCGTAAAACCGTGTCGTGTTTCTGAAATTAGACTTTGACACCTATTTGATGTGTGCGTGAGTTGTTGCCGCGACGTCTTTCGTATTTACTATTTATATCAGTATTTGCGAGTGTGTGTCCTAATTTCTATTTAAAATAAAAGTTTTAAGTTGTTAACTTTCCTACTACCTATTGTTATATTTATTATTTAATAATTATATAAACTTATTCTCAGTAAAATGTGTTTTTGATAGAGTAATATAATAATATCCAAACAAAAATAACTTATATTTTATTAATCTTGTATAACAAGCTCAAAAGACATTACAAGAGTGATGATATATCTATTTTAAACTTACTTCTTTTTATAATATAAATGACATCCACATTGACCACATCCAGACAATAGTTTTTTTTTTCTATTATAAGTTTTAATGGTTTTCTCTAAAGAATAACAAGTAATCTATAAAAAAAGTTGATATTCAGTTATAGTACTCAGTATAGCAAAAATGATACATGTATAAACAGCAATATTCATTACTTATAAAGTGTATGTGGGTCTGAATATTGCATAATAAATGGATAGTTTTAGAAAAAAAAACAAACATGCTTCATTCAAAAATCAACATTAGTTGCTACACATTGTTCATACCCATATCTTTGGTATTTTGCCACTCTAAAACAACTGCTTTGAACATGACTATTTTTTGATCCTTTTGGAAATCTTAGCATGTCTTGATATTTCAAGTGGCTCATTAATTAATCAGTAATCAATCAAGACTGGTCAATAAGTTAGGGGGGTTACACATCTCAACAAAGTGGTTTAAACATATCATAAATGTAAATAAGTTTATCATATCCTATATCCCATTCTAATTATTTATCAATCGACATATGGTATAAATTAATCATTTCAGTGACAATCAGTGTTAATAATTTCATCACATTTAAAAAATTTACAATGCCTTTTTGTTCCTACTAAATACAGAGCATTCATTCTTTTCTTTCTGAATCTGTTTGATTTTGCATTATTAGTTGTTGGTCGACGAGTTGTAACCTAAAATTTGTTGCATCTGAGATACTGAAAATAAATTCATTTTTTATCATCATTCACAATTTGTTACCTTAAAGTCTTTCTATTATGCAGTTGATTGACTTTTGTCTTTTATTCAGTTTAGGCATAATAGATTCTCCTTCATCACACAAATAATTTGAATCGTTTTACTGTGCACTATAAGTTGTTTTGTAAGCTATACACAAAAATATACAAATATTTATCTGACAAAGTTTACAATTCAGTATATTGTAAATGTTCCAATTGTCCTGAGTATTGTGCATATTGAATGTCAAAAACAACATAATTAAAGTATTAAAATTGATTTTTATATAATGTATCCATTATTACATAACAAAGTAGATAAATATGTGCAGGTGTAATTTTGGTAAAGTAAAAAAATATGAACAGTCTGTTAGTAGAGATTTTATTTGAACTCCTCCCCTTAATGCTTTGTTTGTCATTGTACTGTGGTGTAAATGTTTTTATGTCACTCTTTAGTAAAAGTAAATGGTCATTGTTTGCTTGTACAAGACTCATGGAGCTTGTGTATGATATTTTGCCTAATAGATGTAATGTTACATAATAATATTGTTTATTATAAGTTCTGGCATAATTGAAAGGAGTATTTTTAATCTTGACTTCATAACCTTCTTTTTCAAAGTTTATTGATTATGAATATGCAGTACATTTTAAATATAATAATTTTAACTTTTTCAAATTGCTCATAAATTTGATAATATTCTAACTTAAGGTACATTTTGTATTAATTAGAAAAAAATCAATTGAATACATAACTAACCTAAGATGTTTTTGTTCCATTCAGATGTATTAAATTTCATTTTATATAATACGTATTTATGGTAAACTTATTAAATAAAGGTGCATAATAACAAATTAAAGAGAAAAACATTTAAATTCTTTTGTATTGATATGTTCTGTTTTTGTTACAATATATTTTTTGTTTTAGGTAATCAACAAGATGGCAGAAGCACATTCTGCAGTTGCTTTTTCCTTTGCTATCACTCATGATGGCTGGGATGTGAACTTTGACAGAGAAGTTCTATACCTGGTATGGGAATCCGGTTTAAGATCTTGGAAAAAGAGACTAGCACGTTTTAGTGTAAGTAAATAGGAGTACTTATTTAACAGATTCTGTGTCATGCTTAACATGTTTTTCAGGCCATCTGATATTTTGACAAAAAATAAATGTATTATTATCTTAATTTTTTCATACTGTCCATGCTATTGGCTTCAAGGGCCTTCACAGATTCACTGGACTACATGACATATTATCATACAATATTACATTACAACATCATACGAGTACATAACATGACAGAAGTCAGGCTTTCTTTGTCAATGGTTACCGAATTGTGTACCACCAGTGGTACACATGGCCTAATGATCAAATTTAACGTGTTAAAGGACAATTAATTATTTTATTATTTGAACTGTACATACTAACACAAAATAAATTTATGAGTATTTTACTTGGTATAAATTTATAAATTAAAAGACATTGCATATAACTTTACGTATAGTTTAAGAGAAACTTTAAATGCAATATTTTACATTGCATATTCTAACTAATGTTTTGAGTAATATGATAATTTATAATGTCAGTCCCATTAAAAAATATATCCACAATTTTTGCAAAAATTATAATCTAAGTTTAATAATATAAATGACTTGTAAATATATATATATTTCAAGGGATTACTGTATCAATTACATATCTATTATCTACTGGTTTCTATTCTTGACTTTGTTCGGGCCTATTACAATTAATTCTCATAAAACACATAGTTTCTCTTAAAAAAACGAAACCGTTTTAATGGAAAAAAATTATGAGTCATGTTCTTGTTACTAAAACATAATTAAATATAGTGTTTATTATTGTTGTTATTTTATTAATTTATCATTAATGGCGTTATAAAATAAGTAATAAGATAATTTAAAATTAAACAGGTTGTTTTTATTTGTTCTAAATCAAACAAATTTTTAATATTTAAATGCAAATTATGTCATGTCATGTATCTGTTTACTTAAATATTTATAGGAAGAATAAGTATTTGTTTAATAATTAACCATAATTTTAATTATCATTTTGTTGTATAAACACAGTCACGATTTTTAGAGCCTTTGGAGCACCAAGTGTTTTTTCATGGAGGTATTTCTGCGATCCATCTTACTTTAACTAGGTGTTACTGCAACAAATCAACTTTTATGTTGTTCAACTAATCTATGACAATTATTATGAGTATATAATAATATTTACATATTATATCCATATTGCTAAATAGCAACTATTTATTACAACATATAGAACAATAGTATAGGCATGCGGGTACTCAGGCACAGCTACTAGTATTCTATATTTAGACTTGAAGTGTGGTTTTATTAAAATACGCAAACATGTAAATTATTGTTGAGAGGAGGTCTTCAATCAATTCTGTCGGACTAGATGATATATAAAACCACATACGGCGTGAAACTCGAGTGACTTTGGTCAACTGTATCTCTCTGTATTTACAAGGCTGTATTGTTGTCGTATGTCAATAGACCCTCATCAATTGACACTGCTATTCTTCTTCCATTGCATTATGGCTAAGTTCGATTGTACAGTTCATTTTTTAAATTTCTATAACAAAACCCTATAATCATATTAAAAATGACTCAATTAAATTGTATCAATAATATTAAGTTTAAAAAAATCCTTTCAAATGTCCAGTAACCCTTCATGAGTAATGTAAAATGTACTTGCCAATTACTTTATTTCATTACAATGATGTATTTACTTGTTATGATTTATTTTAAAAATAATTACAATTTGCAATACAGAATAATGTGCACAATGGTGTATACCCTGGCCATTTACAATCCTTGTATGTGCTGTGGACATTAATCGTTGCGGCTCACTTTGGCGGTTTCAACATACCTTTCGGATTAGTTAAAAAGATGCAGAACATACTGCCCGGGTAAGTCCGTAATTTTTATATTTCTTTAAAAACATACCATTGTTTTTCTATATATCTAATTGTTTTGAATATTTGCACATCCAATTATGATGACTTAACCATAATTAACTTTATTTTACGTGATTAATGTTAACTGTACATAAATATAATCAAAATACTGAGTGCATCACGTGTTAAGTACCTATAATTCATGTGTATCATACATAATTCTAATACGAATATTTATACATATGCTACAGAAATATTAATTTTACAATAATCAAATTAACTTTTATAAATCCTTCCATATTATTTTGCAACATAATACTATTTTTTTTATATCATATATGCTGCTTTCGTTTTCTTAATAGGTATATTATTAAATGTAATCATGTTGTTCTCTTATGTTCAATGACCAACACACTTTTATTGAAATAAAGCTTAGAATTCTTATAATAAATAAACATAAAGAGAACAAAAGATATAGTGTTTTTCACTCGGTAGTATTTTGACATTTTTCGCTTACGGATAATTTGAACTACGACAAACAACTTTAACCGTACGATGTGATCTAAATATACTACATTTAACTCTATAGGTTATTTATAACTTTTGGCTGGTAAACCGGTTTTAAAATATTTGAATGTGCTTTTTGTTATGTTGCAAAATATACTAATTACGTAAAAGTAGTCAAAAAGATAGTATGTACATTGAAGAATCAATAAACAGCAATCAGAATTAGAACTATATTTCCCATGGATCGGTCGTTTATTAAGAATGAATTTGGATAAATTAATCTTATACATATTAATGCATATCATTCATTACATAGTATAAAACAAAGTCCCCTACCGCGTCTGTCTGTCTGTCTGTTCGCGATAAACTCCAAAATTACTGAACGGATTTTCTTGCAGTTTTCACCAGTAGATAGAGTGATTCATGAGGAAGGTTTTAGTATATAATTTGTCAAGATTTTTTTTTGTATAATCAGGGCGGGACAACGTCTGCCGTGCCCGCTAGTTTCAAATATAAAAAAAAAACAATAATTCATATTTATATTCCGTTTACAAAAGTTTTCTTTTATTTATTAAGGGCAACATACAATTGTACTCAAAAATACATGTAAGCAATATTCCATAAAAAACAACATAGTTCTTAGAGAACAATCCGCTCCGCCGCCCACGGAGTTAGTATACAGATAACTTTAGGGCAGTAAATAAAACCATAACGAATGGTAGTTAAAGATTAAACATGAAATACAGTATGAGGGTACAATGAAATAAAATATACATAACATAAAGACGAACTGACAATCGAAGCATTCTAATACATATCATAGTTGAAAATTCAGTAATAAAATAAGATATATATTAGTTCAAGACACAATACTCTGTTTTATAGACTTTTTAAACAAAGCCGGCGAGTTGGCAAACATTTCAATTTCTATAAATGATTAAATATTTGTGATATTTTCACGAGTTTTGTGAATCGATCATAATGAAACTTTGTATAAAGGCAACCTGACTTCTGGACAAGTACATGAGCTTGAATACAGTAAAAACTCTTTATTCGCGGGGTTTATGTTCCGTAAATATGCCGCGAATACAGATACCGTGAATATGGAATGGTAATTGATATCGGATTATAGGGGATACGTTCCTAGATGACAAAATAAAAAACAAATATATAAAAAAATCAATTTAATTGAAGTTTTTGACCACATTGATTAATTATTATCTTCAGGTTTAGGTAATGGTTTAAAGAATTTTGTAATTTTTTCTTGATTGTTATTTTTTATAAGCTCCTTCAATTTAGACAGGTATATACAGCAGTGGCATTAGCAATTTGCCTTTTAAAAATAACATTTCGTTCGATAAAATTTTGACTTGAGATACCCAAGCCAACCTCATCTGCGCGTAGTGTGCACCCTGCTGAATAACGAACGAGGCAATGGCGAAAGCGGGGTGATAGGGTTCTACAGCCTGACTGGGTCACAACCACCATGTATATGACGAAAAAGCCCGTTATAGTGATTCGCTTCTGCGGGTCACGTTTCGGGATCAGCCTGTGCATATCCAGCTTTTCGCAGACCGGCATGACAGTGGCGACTAGCGACGGATATTGTGTCACTAGGTGGTCGCCATTATTTTTGGATTGTACTGTGGTTACCATCAGGCATGGCACAGTAACTTTGCCGTGCTACAATAAAAAAAAAATAGACGAATCAATTTTCATAAAGAAATCACAAAGCCTATTTGCCATTCTTAAACCTTCACTAATATTTTTCAAATTAAATGTCACGTTTCCAGTGCATGTTGAAGCCTCTTCTTCAATGGGCTGTCAATGTAATATTTCCTCCAAGTCGGTTTCAGTCAAATCTTCATCTAGCGATTCAAGCAACTCCTGAATGTCACTTGATGCTATCTGTTCGAACCCACCTCGTCCTATGCCATTCGTAATTTCAGCCATGTTTGCAGTTATATTTTGAATTTGTACAGATTCTTCGTCATTTTCTGAACCAATACAGCGACGATATCATTTAACAACATACTTTAAGCGTAAAGGTCTATTTTACTTTTTATTAGTACATTTGACAAAGCATTTACAAAGGATACTGACTCGTTTTTAGATACATATTATTTATGTACCGATTAGATACTCGAATAAAGAAATCTTTAGCCGCGAATATAGGAATTGGGTCGCATTGTTTAAATCGGCGATTAGTGACAACGCGATTGAAAAAAGCACGAATAAGGAGATTTTACTGTACACCGAAAGAAAACAAAGAGGAAGTTGCTTAAAAATCAAGTAAAATACATGATTTTGAATTGTAGTTTCACAATTTCAAGAAGAATTTTCATAACCCTAATGAAACTTGTTTATTTTCATGCAAAACTGTGTAGTAAATGTACTGCATATCTTTCGTATATAGGACAAACATGTCGTTTTCATAGAGACTATATATGTAGTTACTATAAAATTTAAGTATGTGACATCGGTAAGAAAATAAAATACTGCAAAACCATATATATTCACGCAAACGATGTCACGGTTACCAGCTAGTATTACATGTATTTATTTATAACCATAAATGCATTTAACGTCTTTTTATCTGTACTAATAATAATAATAATATAAATCTAACGTGTCTGTAATTTTTAGATTTTTGTGAAAAAAAGTTGTTACATGTGTCTAAAAATAAGTAACTAAATATATTTAATAAAATATATTTTTACCATTTTTAGAAATGTCTGTCTGTCTGTTTGTATGAACACGCATATAATACAATGCTAAGTACTGGGTTCACGATAAAACCAAGAAAATCACAAAGCATACACTCGAGAATAACTTTGTCTTTGTTTTATTAAAATCGCTCCCCTCTATCTAAGGTTATGGTTATTTTAATTACGATGTGACTTAAGTACGAGCGAAACGTAGATAAGTAAATGAACTTAATACATTCACATGATTTTATTAGTCATTATTTTTTTAAATTAGGATCCACGCGGACGGAGTCGTGGGCACAGCTAGTAACATATTAAGGTTTTTTTTATATTTGAAACTAGTCCCCCTAGTTACTTTCGATTTAATATATAGATCGAAGACAAGTAATTCTAGTACTGTGTCATATATTACACAGAACACGATTGGAATGAAATACCTGGAGATACTATGTTCCATTATATAGGTCGTTTTTCCGCTTGCCTATACCTTGACTTATAACCTTCGGCGTAATTGAAAAATACTCGGACCTTGATCTTGCACAATGAATTCCGTTCGTTATCTGTTGCATCCGTGAAGGGTCGATGTTGTTATTTATTTTCCACTTGAAATACCCTCCTCGAGTATGTGCCAACGGGTTTCGTTAAGAATTGTGTTGATTGACTTATGTTAGATTTATTACATTTACTCTTTATTTTATTTTATTCAGCGAGTCAACGATGTGGCAAGTCATAGCGTGTTTTTTAGTAGCGCTCAGTATGTGGCTTTCGGTTATATTCCTCATGCGATACCTGCTTAAGTTGCTGCTAATGTATAAGGTAAATACTCCAAGTAATAAATAATTCCATTATATTTTTAAGTTATTTGATCGGAAGCGACGTAAATTCGTTTACAAATTAATTATCAGCACTAGTGTCTGTCCATTCGTCAAAATTCGACAATTATAAGGGTTTTTTTGTCTTGTTAATATATAGATATTATCTATACTGTACTACAAACATACGTAGATGATGATTTTCATACTTTCCATTTTCCTATAACATGTGGGACCTTCAGGCGTAACGTGAAGAGACATGTACGCAGGCCGGCATGACAACGACGACCGCCGGAGTACGGCGTGTCTCTCGGTGGTCGTCTTTGTTTTAGGATTGTACTGTGCTTACCATCAGGCACAGTGAAGTCACTTTGCCGTGCTACAATTAAAAAAAATGAATAGACACTTTTATATTATAAGGACTTCACCTTGATGGTATAGAATTTTTTTTTGTTGTTTTTGATATCGCTATATTTCGTCAATAGCTACTAAAAAAATAAAGAATAACGGTTGAAAAATAGGTACCGAAAGGGTTGAGTATACATTTCGTATCAAGCTGAATGATTGTATTAGAACCCTGAAACCTTTTGCTTGCGAAAATATCAAATATCATTAAGACATACGCACAACTTAGTTTTTAGGCTTGGCTTTATTTTTAATGTTTATCATCTTCTAGTACAAACTTTTCAGGGTTGGATGTACGAATCTCGTGCACCTGGCTCAAGGATATCATTAAAAACTAAACTATGGGTGAGCGTTGTTAAAGTGCTATCTGGATGGAACAAACCGAAACTGTATAGCTTTCAAGGTTCACTGCCCAGACTACCATTACCGGCTGTGAAAGATACAATGAAAAGGGTGAGTTGTTTAATCCTTTAGGTCACACATTTTTTGAACTGAATCCTGGTTTAGACACCGAGTTATTGCGGCATTTTGATGACGTCATCGATCGTAAGGCACCCATGTATTTTTTTTTTCAGTACCTGATCAGTGTTCGCCCTTTACTGGGTGATGAAAATTATAAGAGAGTGGAGGTATTGGCAAAAGAATTTGAAGAAACAATAGCTGTGAAATTACAGAGATACCTAATCCTGAAATCATGGCAAGTAACATTTTACATTCGACGGCGACGTTAAATTACAATTTATAATTCATTTGTGAAACGACTTCATTGTATGTAAATCGTAAAGGTTTCTTTGACTTGCATTCCTTCAAATGTGCCATATCAACTGTTTTGATTTATGTAGTTCATGTCAAAGTACTCGTAAACAAGTCGACTACACGAATTACGTATAATTTGTATCAAGTCATATATATTTAATTTTTACATATCTGCGGAATTAGAGCAAAACGATTTATCACAAAAAGCTATCTGCTCTACTTCTCTGAGCATGTACACTCGTTTCACTGAAATTTAAAGTGTTTACGGTATTCACAATGGAACCGCAATGTTTTTTTTATTAAATCATTTTCTACAATAAATGTATATAATACGATTTTTTTTTCAAATATTCGCCTGTCTATCGTTGACTTCACACAAATTTCCATATAAGCGAGAAATCGCGAGGCTGCCACGTACTAAAGAGCGATACGAACAAATTTGCAACATTATGTTAATACTAATAGAGTTTGTTTTTTATTAAAGTTTTTCGTTGGAGTTATAGTTCAAAGTTTGAAAATTTTAAATTCGGCCTTCTTTGTTAAACTATGTCAAACTGGTCGACTTCTTCCCTTTTACCAACTACATCGTAAAGAACATTTGATTTTGAATCATTCTTGAATATATTGAATCGAATTACTTTTATTCGATAACGAAATTTAAACCTGTTATGCATAATACATATCTCGTTTATTTCCTACTTTGTGTTTATAGTGAACTACTTGACCCGTGCCCACTAAACATTAATAAAAAAACTACTTTTTGTGACTTCAATATAAAAGTTAGACATATGCTGTCGCTGACTTTTGTAGGCATTATCAAGCTCTACAACTTTTCTCTGGAACTCAATCATATATCTCTCATCGTTAAGGCAGCGTTCGTAAGGAACGTTTTCGTTCGACCGTTTTTTCTCTGACTTACTTTGCAAATCCGATTTCCACAAAAAAGTCTTTATTTTTCGGGTTAATATGTTGCCTATCACACTTACAAATAACGTGGCTTTCTATTGGTGAAATAATTTTCAAAGTCTGTTTATTAGGTCCAGATATTACCCCCTACAACGTCACAAACTCACAATCTTTACCTCTTTATAATATTAATATAGATTTTACGGATAAAGATCAAATCACTATGACATCACATCTTAGTATCTTGCAACAGTCAATTGATCGTCATGAGAATTCCTATTAGGAAAGGCACAATCTTTTCGCGGTATACGTTTTGCTATAACTTTGATATCTATTACACGGATTCATAATAAATGCACATGAAATGTCGGATACAACTAAGAGGTAAAGTTTGGATGTTTTTAAGGAGTAATAGTATCTGAAATTGATGATCCAGTTCTAAATATTATTTTATTGTAAGTAAACTTTTGTCTTCCCTTAGGTATTTTATATTGGAAATTATAACTCATGTATACGAACTAGTTTAGCTTGTATAAAGTCATTTAATCTATGCTCTTCAAGGAAAAGTTTCAAGTATTGTTCTATGGATGTTAGGTACTTAACTACTTTACGATATAATCAACGTTTGTATCACAGAGTTTCATCGTTAAGGATAAAAATAATATCATTACATATTATGAAACAGAATCCTCCGTCGCGTCTGTTTGTCCTTGATAAACTCCAAAACTAGTTTTCATTAATAGATAGAGTGATTCACGATAAAGGTTCATTTATATAATTTGTGAAGATTTTTTTGTAAATTGGTTGAAATATAACGATAATTGTTGGAAGTATTGTAAAAACTCAAGCCGTCCGGGAACTTTCGTTGATAATACTTTAAGATATATCGAAACAATTGAGATAATAAACGAAGCAGACGAAGTCACAGAAATCAGCTAGTTATTAATAGAAAACAGGCATGTTAATACTTACCAACATGCAATGGCGAAATCTATATATAGACCAGGTGAATGTTTAAAGTGTTACATCCTTCAATCCTATGGTAGTTCATGATAACATATAAAATAATCTTATCAAAACATATACTAATAAACACAAAAGAGGACCATAGTTAAAGTTTGTCCTAAGTTAAAAGTTTGGGAACAATACTTTTGAACGGAAAAAATCAGGCCAAGCTTCAATGAACATCTTTAAAGAGGCCCTTTTAAGGTTAATCATGACGTAACTGCTTATCGTGGGAACTTCGCGCGGTCGAACAATTGGAACCAGGGCGCGAGTCGAGGTGCGGGAGGCGGAACACTGCGCGACAGGGCGTTATTCATTTATTACACCAGTTTGTTTTTATGTAAATCAGCTGATGTTGAGTGTATATCAGTTTTGCGTTTGTCGAGATAATTAGGTCAAATATTAAACACCTATTTTTTAATTGATTTATAACAAGAGTCGACTAATGATTATACTATAAAAATATTGCTAGCGACTAAACAGTCGCTCGGTATATATATATATATATACTTAAGGGTAGCATAATGCAACATAAAATAACATTTCTGTCCCCATATATTTGCGATTCAAATTGAGCGTTTAATTTTTAAAAAAAGATCACTACTAAAACAATAGTTATAGTGTAAGTTTTTAAAAAATTACAGAGAGAATATACATTTCTTAAATATTTATAATCATATTTCGATATCACTTATACGTATGTATTCATAATAGGTGGTCAAGTAACTATGTTTCTGATTGGTGGGAAGAATACGTTTACCTTCACGGCCGTTCACCTTTGATGGTGAATTCAAACTTTTATGGCACTGATACGATACTGCTGCGGCCTACTCAGAACCAAGCAGCTCGTGCCGCTGTTATCGTCTACCTTTGCTTGAAATTCCGAAGACTAATTGACAGGCAAGAATTGGAGCCGGTGAGTATTAAGTAAAGAAAGAATGAGACCCAGTAAATTTACATGAGTTTGAATCCTAATTTAACAAGTATTGATTGATCGCGTGATATTCAGAGACTGTACAATACGATTTACTGACAGTTTTTCGTGCCAAATGACATAAAATCAAGTTGACGTTTTACTGCATAAGTTTATATGATAAAAATTACAGAAAAAGTACGTTGCAAATGGTTTTTGATTCGTGGGACACAGAAAAACGACCCATATTTGACTTTTTTTTTATAAAATCTTGTGTTGAGATCGAAAATGAATCTCTGACCGCTGTATTATCAATAAAACGTATTATAAATATTGCTTTTATGAACAGATACAGATTTCTGTAGATTTCGTTTCGCATTGTCAAAATGGTGGCCGAAATATAATGCGTCACACATAAAACAGTTTCGTGGATTTTTTTCAAGGGATTTAGTAATTGTAAAAAATATTTGTAAATAAGTCTTTTATGGTACATTTTCCTTAGAAATTGTTAGTCGTGATTACGGCAGCCAATAGTCGAAAGTCGTAAAAAATGATCTGTATTTATGTAATTTTTCTCAATAAATTTGACCTTGTTCGATAAAAAATGTTATCCACTATTTATTACATTGTTGCATTATTAAAATTTAAAATAACAAGGTTCTTCCAGTACACTTAACATAAATAAATGAACGCGACCGGTTTGGTGACTACTAAGAATCAATATCCCCCTATCTTTGACTCTCATATTTATTCACTGAAATGAATGTAGCCTTTAGAATAACACATGAGAACGAATATCATACGCTAAGGAGAAATATAGAGGTTTCTTTTTAATACTTGTCGTTTGGCCACGTGACAGTATGAGATAGCTAATCTTGTATTCTTGATAACATCGTATGGAGAAAAACATGTTTACTTAATTTCAAAATTTCATACTACATTATATGAAAGAAAGAAAATTTGTTATTTACCAAAACGAGTTAATTAATAATTATTGCCGTGACGTCTACTTATATATATATATATTCGCAACCTTATCTATATTCAACAGTAAAATTGTTCCGAAAGGCCAACTCTTACGTAGTACATTAATATCTTTGTGAGATACGTGGGAAACCCGTCATGGGTATGGTTATGGGTATCTTTGAGCCGGGCAGTTTGAATGAGTTATACGAGAGTCTACTAAAAGCCTATGGGGTTCTTCTCGCGAAGATGGCCAGGCCATAAAAATCGCATCGATCAGTAGCCGTGACAGGTGATCCTGTGAATCTGCCGGGCTTGGAAGCAAACGAATAATACCCAACAAACTTCAGAAACGCCTCCTCCAACTCAAGTTTACATTAAACAGTGTCGAAAATATTAAAGTCGGTCCCTAACTTATTATATTTTTTAAATAAAATAATATTAATAATTCTTTGTGTAAAGCAGGGGTGCTCAAACTTGTACTGCTGACCTGGCTAGCATCCACCAATTGTTAGACTCTCTATCGATCGACTCTGAAAGGCTGCAAGTATGTTGTGATACAGGATTGTCGTTTAGGAAGGTGTAGGTAACTGTCGATAACAACGATAAAAGTATTGAGACGGTTATTCTGGCCTAATTGTAGATCAAATAAATTTTAGTTTTTTATTCGTTAAATATTGTTTTAGTTACTTACCTACTAAAGTAAATCTGTGAATAGTTCTATATCATCAAACGTATCTCGGGTTAGGCACAAAAAGTACTCGCAATCGACCACTTAGGCACCCTTGGTATAGCTGCAAACATTTTGAACTGTGTATAGATTAATATTATTTATACAGATTATGTTGCAAAACATGGTACCGTTATGTTCGTGGCAGTATGAACGTATTTTCAACACAGTACGCGCCCCTGGCATAGAATCGGACAAAATCGTTCACTATCAGGACTCGTCACATATCGCTGTTTACCACAAGGGTCGCTACTTCAAAGTAATGGTATATTCGAGGGGACGTCTTCTAACACCCGCTGAGATACAAGTGTAAGTGTAATATAAGCTTTATTGAGGCATAAATATTTCACTCATGATTTAATTGTAAATTGAAAAAATATTCTAGTTATACATTTTTGTATAATAATCATTATTTTTAATGTATTTTATCGTTTGATTGATATATGAATACTGTTTAGGCTAAAATGGGTAGAAATCATCGTAATGCACAACGGTACATTATCCGTCCCTCTTTAAATCTATCTAGTACCTTCCATATTCCCTCTCCCAACCCTCTCACTGCTACGTATATCATACGTACGAGTTTTGAATTACAAAGGCAAACGTCTTGGTGATTGCGAAATAAATAAATTCATAGATATTTCGAATATTATTACCGAATTGTTATTACGAACTATATTAGCTGTGCATGAAGAGGAGACCTCCTATAGCAATCAAAACCAGCATAAAGGTGAATCCTAAGTTTCCCATATCCCTTCTCCGTTGTGCATTGTTTGTAATTAGCACAGTAAAGCAACCGGCCTAACAATTGCACCTTTTTTTTGGATAACAACCAACGAAAGAAGTACTACGACCCACGTTTGTCTATGAGAGTTATCACTGTTTTAGACAAATGCAACAAGTTCTCGACGACAAGTCAGAACCGGTAACGGGTGAGGAAAGGTTGGCGGCACTCACAGCCGGGGAGAGGTCTCATTGGGCTCACATCAGGCAGACTATGTTCAATCGTGGACATAATCGCACATCATTGCATTGTATCGAACGAGCTGCTTTTGTCGTGTGTCTCGGTGAGCTAATATAAATCCTATATTATTGAAAATTATTTTGTAATGTATAAGGGAATTCTGGGAGGGGATAAGGGAGTTTACAAAACAAGTTCCTAAGTTTGGAGGCCCTGAGACCATTATTATTAAAATACCAATTTCCCTCAAAAATAAGCATTCTTGCAAATATTTTACTTTATTTTAGTAGGTAACATTGTTGGGACCTTATTTAGTTAGACTGTCTTGGGCTTCCAATGGGCATGTCTGTCACCGATCAAGTCTTGGTGAAATCTTCAGAAGGCTATTGTTTTTTTTATATTCCACCATACTTATAATACAAAACCCGGTACTTCAGTTAAGTTGCAAAAAAAACAACTATCCATAGTTAGTAGATTCACTAAACGCCCTTGTTAGTTTTTTTTTCGAACTGACTACGCTAGTGACCAAGGTCTTAACAGCTTCACCGGACTACTAAGGCGAGGGCTTAAAGCACTCAGCCGATTTTATTTTGACAACTAGGTCAAGGGTGCACGGCACACCTCGGCTTGGGCTGTTGCCTGATACATGCAATTCGCGACCTATCTGAGCTAAGCTAACTATTCATACATATATGAGTTGTTGAAACATATATGTGTACTAAGCATACATACCTCAATAACTCTTATATATATTTCGTATCTATAGGATATATAGGATAAGCCCTTATTAGGTTTTGACAAGTTTACTTAGTTATTTTCAAACAAAAGTATACCCATTATTGACTAAAACAATATATTTATTTGTAGAGAACTGACAGTATACCTCAAGATTTTCTTCACTAACAAGTGATTTGATTAAAAATACAAAAAATTTCTAATATAGAAATGCGAAGATCTATTTGAGGTAAAAGAAATCAAAAGAACGATATTTATGTCAATAATCATGAATGTTTAATTCGCAATATGTTTTTTTTTTTGTTGTTAAATAATCAAACGTAGATAGAAATTTAATTATATTATTTTTCATTTTAGTTTATTTTATCTATTGCTTACATTGAAATTAGTAGAGTAAGTTGATAAATAAACTTTAAACAATCATCATATCGACGACGGAAAAACTAATCGACTAACGCGCATTTAACATACTTTGGCACGTTAGTCAAACAGTCTTATCACCGTCGATGATATATATTTAAGATGTAATTCTCCTGACAATTTTATTATTGTTGTTAGTTTTCATTTTGTAGTTTAGAATGGCGTTCAGGTCTTTACTTGATTTTACGATGATTTGTTGTAAATCGTAGATGACATCGAGTATGGATACGACGAGAATGACCCAAATAAGTTGGATGAATTTGGTCACATTTTGTTACACGGACAAGGTCATGACCGCTGGTTTGATAAATCATTCAACCTTTGCTTCAGCACTAATGGTTATGTAAGTATAATAATATCCATCACAGATCATAGATAAATATTTACGATTAATCGAAACTGTGAGTTATTAAGACATAAATATTACCAATTACTAAGAAACACCTAAAAAACTTCATGTGATACAATTAAATTCGTATTTCAGGTCGGTTTCAATGCGGAACACAGCTGGTGAGTGACTATTTTAATAAATTTGTTACAATTCGATTCTATTCAAATGTATTCACTATTAATGTGACACGTAAAACGCTTATTCGTAATAATGTAAATAATAGAATATAGTAATACTATTTCTTTGAATTGTATTTTAGGGCGGACGCACCGGTTATGGGACATTTATGGGAGTATATAATTTGGTCCGAATTAGAAATTGGGTAAGTTTTCAACAATGTTAATTAATCATCGATATAACTTTAATATTGTAAAACAAAGTTGCCTTTTGTGTATATTTACGTAAGTTGGAGAAGAGTCGACGTACTCTAATTAAATCATAATAAGGAGATTTTAGACGCTTACGTTGGTAAAGCTGCTCAATTCTTAAGAGATACATAAAAATAATGTACTGTGTTGCACATCTACAAATACCTGTAGAAAAGGAAAAGAAAAGATATTACAAAATAATTGGGTATCTACGACGCTATTTTAATTAATTTGACATCAATTGTTATACCAATTAAATATTTTAATTATGTCGAGGATTTAATATAGATCAAAGCTGCCCTTAACAGTATAACATTAAAAAGAATATCTTAGAAGAATTAATTTAAAATAAATGAAGCGCGATCAAAAAAAACAACAAACAACTTTGTGTGAAATTTTTTATTAGTTTAAAAAACTTTGATTAACCACCAAAACGGCAAATAATTGATAAAAATCCTTTAAACACCTATGACGCCACATTAAGACATTACGTCCAAACGAAGCGTGGACAGATCGCTATTAGTTTATGTTCACCGAAACGACTGTAAAATGTATACATTACACGAACACCTTTCGCAGATATAATTCAGATGGTAACACAAAGGGTACTGTTGCAACACCACCGCCTCCTCCCATACGTTTACAGTGGGACTTGAACAAAGAGGAAATCTTAAATGCTATCGATGTATCTTATAACGTTGCACAGAAACTGCTTAACGATGTAGATTTGAGAATACTAATGTTTACGGAGTACGGAAAAGGTGACTATTAGTTGAAAACTTACATGTCATAGTGGGAGCGTCCAGCAGTCGAAATTAACACATAAATAGTAACGTATACTTTTATTACAGAATTTTACAAAGATTCGAATAACCGTAGGTGTTTGCTAACACCGCCATCTATTATTTTCTATGTTAAGCAATATAGGCAAAGTGTTGTTAATGCGCTTCTATTTAATTATTGTTAATTTCGACTACTGTATGCTCACACTATGACATATATATAAGAATGACTGACTGACTTGGAGCTAGGGCTGTGAAAAATTGTATGCGGGTTCATTTTACAGTGTTGGTGGTGGAAATGAGCATATACGTTTTTTTTTTAATGAAAATCCGTCATGTTTCCATTAGTTACCTTCTAGGCTTTAGCACTTGACCATAATCTTACCTGATGTTGAATAACGATGTAGTCTAACATGGTAAACTACCAACAGGTGCCTTACGACGGATTTTCAAGTTGACGGTGGTAGCTAACCGCGCCCGATACGTTCGCGTACGTATACTAGTTTAAATTGGTAACGGTATCGGCTGATAGTGAAGGATAACATCGTGAGGAAATATTCTTGTAGTCTTCTACTATATGTGGGAAAACATACAACTGGATTTGTCGGTGTTTGAAATCGTCAATATGTCGAGAGCTGGCGTGGTGACTATGCTCATAGAAAAGAGGCATAGGCCTGCAGTGGGTTTCTTACAGACTGGCGATGATAATATATAGACGTAGTTTAAAAAGTTGTAGTAAGTTAAAAAAGTATGATGGAGGACGAATAATTAATGATAGAAAGACGGAAAAAGGTATGGATGGATTGTGTGAAAAATTATATGTATATAAAAGGTGTGAGTACTGAGATGAGACCTGACAGGGGAGAGTGAAAGAGGAAAACATGCTGTACCGACTCTACTTACGTGGGATTTTTTTAGGTTTCATGAAGAAGTGCCGTGTCTCACCGGACGCGTTTATTCAGTTGGCGTTGCAATTGGGTTATTATCGAGATTCGGGTCGGTTTTGCTTGACATACGAAGCGTCTATGACCAGATTGTTCCGGGAAGGTCGTACGGAAACAGTACGATCGTGTACTATAGAAAGCAGCGCGTGGGTTAAGGCTATGGAGGATCCTAATATTTCTGTACGTATAAACAATAATAAAATTTTAATTATCCTACTGAGTATACCATGTGAAAGTTTAAACGCTTGCAGTATTCTAGGATATGACACGTCATGGTCACATTTAACATATAAAAAAATAATATCAAAACAAATACTAATAAAAAACCTAAGTTAAAGTTTGTTCTAAAACTATCAATAAACACAATCCAGGTGCAATGATCGGTGTCGAAAGCTACAATGGGCGACCCTGAGTTAATAACTTTCGATAATAAAACGGACAATAAACCTTTTCGTTTCATTTATATAAATACTCAGAACATCAATTTACCTATACATGTGTATTATATTATATGTATATAACATAGAGACAACATGAGGATAAAAAAATGCCGTTTTTAGGTTCCTATAATAATATTTTAGTTTTGTTCTGTATTAAACCCTTAAATATATTACGCGCAAGCCTGAACTTCGCTTATATTCAGAGAGGGCAAAAAAAATTATGAGGACTACATTTAATTATACTAAAGGTAAAAATTAGATTTATTAATTTATGAAGATCAAATATTAAGTAAATATAACGAACTTTTCCAAATGTTTGTTATTGTTAACACTAAAGCTCATTAATATCTGCTAAACAAAAAAAAAGAGTATCGGTCGACCAACAAAGGAGGACGTTGAACTTAACTGTTTTGTATACACTGTAGACTAGCGGTCGTCCATATTCGCAATTCGACCATAATAAGAACTACAAACTTCTTTCATCAAGTTTTAATATATATATTAGGGTGTGCCAAAAAAAGTCGATTTTTTTTTTGTTCTCATCCCAAAATATTTATAGAATATATCCAAAACAAAATTATGCCCAAAGAACTTTGTTGTTATTAATGATACGGAAAATTCGTTAACAACTTTTGTATAGCGCTTCAAAAGAACTGCAAAATTGCCATTTAAGTTTTTATTCATCTTTATAGTTTAGCTGCAAAAGATAAAAAAAAAACCGCAAAAGTTATAAAAAATTCAAATTTGAAAGATCCGTAGAAATTTAAATATTAAAGATAGAAATTTGACTCAATGAATTTTTTGTTGATACTTTATCGCTTAATGAGACCGAGCGATCCATTCATTTTTACAAAATAAAATTTCTTCACGGTTTGCAAGTGACAAAAATATTTAAAAAAAAATCCCTATTTTATTTATGTGGGAATTTCTAAATTTCGTTGGAGGACCTCTTAAATTATCGTAATTAAGAGCTGTCCTGTGGACATACTTTTTGTTTGGATATATACTATGTTATTATGGGGTGAGAGCGAGAAAAAAAAATATCGACTTTTTTTGGCACACCCTAATATATATATTACTATCTGTATTGAATGTTGTACAAATATTACAGATTGTATGGACCTAACTAGGGAAAATATGATGAATAGAGGTTTATATATAAATGAAAACTTTGATTATTCGTAGGTACATTGGGGACTTGAAAAAAAAAATTTAACATTATAGTTCTTCAAGTGGTCATAAGTATTTTTTTAAATAAAAAAAACTATTGACATACACAAGGACGATGTACTTCATTGTTTTATCTCCTACTATGTATATATAGATGTATTCTTCATCCCATTTTATAAAGAATATACCTACATATAATATTTCCAAGATATGAAATAATAATAATTCGTAATCATTATCTACTTATTAAGTGCTGCCCACCTACGGAACGTTATCATTCTCCATCACAATTAATTAGGTCAGCTGAGCCTAATATTATGATATATTAGTATATATATTCGTATATCAATCTAAATTAATTCTACACCTTCACGCAATTTAAATAACTAAAAGTATATTGGTGAAAATTGCAAAGTATATTTATTATTTTTAACCGACTTCAAAAAAAGGAGGACGTTATCAATTCGTCTGTATTTTTTTTTTTTAATGTTTGTTACCTCATAACTTTGGACTGGGTGAACCGATTTTGATTATTCTTTTTTTATTTGAAAGCTGGTGCTTCCAGTGTGGTCCCATTTTAATTTGGTACAGTTCCGACAACGGCATCCAGTGCAAAACCGTATAAGTTATAAATTTGCATTAAGTATGTACACGACAAATAGACGAATAACTCAATATCACGTTAACCGATTTCGATGATTCATTTTTTATTGGAAAGGATGTACTTCAAGGGTAGTTTGATGAGAGTTTGGTTAGGTTCTGATTATGGGATCCGTGACAAAGTAAGAAAACGTTCAAGAAACGAGCCTACTCCTTTCTTAAGGGCCGGCAACGCATCTGTGTTTTCTCTCGTGTCGCAATTGTCCATGGGCGGCCGTGATCACTTACCATCAGGTGACCCGTATGTTCGTTTGCCACTAATATTATAAAAAAAAACTCTTAAATTCTTAGGAGCCTATTGTGCTTATGTTCGTTGCTGTGTTGCAACATGACGCAAGCATTGTAATTATAATACATTACTTAAGGTGTATTATATGTGAAGCGATGGTAGCCGAGTTTGTGGTAGAAACTATCGCGGATTATTGATACGGTTGCGTTCGTACCAAACGTTACTTATTGTACAACCAATTGAAACCATATCGCATACCATACCGCAAAAATGCCCATATTTTAATAACCTTAAGGCGGAACGGAGTTCGCGGGCACTGCTAGTAAAATATATTTATGTACACTAAAAATGGAAAAATAAAGTAAATTTTCAAAAAAAAGTATTAACCGACTTCAATATCAATCAAAAACCCATAAGGCACTAAAAAGCGGAAAATAAATAGTTTATCAAAAATAAAACATATGAATATGTGTGCTACCTAGAGATGTATTGGAAGTCGGTGCCAACCAAACCGAAAATCATATCATCTACAGGTACAAAGTTTAAGTCCACTCTCGCGTCTCTGTAATACAAAAATTTTGGTTGGTACCGACTTCCAGTACATCTCTAGGTAGCACACATATTCATATGTTTTATTTTTGATAAACTATTTATTTTCCGCTTTTTAGTGCCTTATGGGTTTTTGATTGATATTGAAGTCGGTTAATACTTTTTTTTGAAAATTTACTTTTCTACACGTATTGATATATCAGACGTATCAATTGATCAATTTCTTTAGCTTGAAGTTATTACATGAAACTGGAGAAATATATACATACATATCTTTGTGCAACCACTAAAAACGGTTGTAACGTTAATATAGTAAGAATATATATATATATACATTTATGTTAAAAAGATAAATCCAATCGAGTTTTTTACGCGTTCTTAGGGTCCAAGTTGAATAAAGTATATAAAATAAATATGATGAGTTCTGCCCTTGTGTGCGCATCAAGCAAAATCTACGGAGTCGATACTGATAATGTTTAAGTTTTATCTCTCCAACACTTTGTCATTATAGTTTTAAGAAACTACTTTTTTATAATCAAGTGATGTAGTGCGCATGCGCAGAAAAGAGAAAGTAACAATATTTACAAAGAAATTTTGTAGGCAAAATATACTTTAAACGTCTTTTATGTTTTTTCTTCAAGACATAAGATTTATTGTTAAGATAATATACAACGCAAAATCGCAGGTCTCAGCTAGTCTATATATGTATGATCTGATGACATTTCGCTTATGGTTATTATTTAATTTTGGCAAATTGGTTTACGATGTATGATTAATAGGTATATTTTATCTATAAAGGTGCAAGAACGCATGGACCTGTTTATCAAAGCCAGCAATCGACACCAACTGGGTTATCAGGACGCTATGGCGGGCCGCGGTATAGATCGACACCTTTTCTGTCTGTATGTCGTGGCAAAGTATCTCGAATTAGAATCGCCGTTTTTACAAGAAGTGTTCAACGAACCCTGGCGGCTGTCCACCAGTCAGACTCCACATGGTTAGTGTAATTTTTAAGTAATTATTGATTTATTATTGATTGATTTTATAAAAACTGTTTGGGTGGGGGGAGTAGATAGGTGGTGGTATGTATCAAACGAAGTTATTTGGTATCATAAAATGAATCTGTGAACTTAATGAATGATGATGGCGATGAGCATATTTCTTGTGATTGTTAACTTACGATCCACGGATTAAAAAGACAATCGCGTATTGTTCTTGGGAATCGGTCCCATATTTCGTTTTGTTACGTAAAATCGATGCCTATATCATTATATGAGTTCAATAAATCAATACGTTTTTATTAACGACTTGTTAACGGGGTAGTACCACCCTCTCACAGAAAACCGACTGAAGTAACACTGCAGTGAGAGCGCCAGAAGCCCACCTCCCCTCCTCCTCCTCCTCTTTCCCAACTCCCCCTCCCCCAAACACAGGCTGGCAACGCACTTGCGACTCTTCTGGTGTTGCAAGTGTCTATGGACAGCGGTGATCACTTAACATCATGTGAACCAGCTGTTTGTTTGCCTCCTATGATATAAAAAAAGGGAACGTGACCCATACTACGGTGAGAGGGGGTGGGGAGTTCTTTAAAATATCACGCCTGGTTACAAGGAGGGGAGATAGGGCTTAGTTTTTCGTCGCGTAGTTAACATCGTCTCAAAGAAATTTCGCGTTTTTTCGATATATATTCCAACATGGTACGTAGCACTTAGCGCTTTTACAACTCACTAGTGGAAACATGCATGTATCGAGACATCACCTGATTGAAAACTATCAGTATATAGTGCAGTGCAGTTGCCAAGCAAATCGACGAGACTTGTACCGATACAATTGTGTCGTGGTACGATCGAATGTACAATGCGTTCATTTAATATTACGAGGATTATTCCTTGTCAATGCAGGCGATACAAAAAAGAGAAATGAATTTTGCAAAAAAAGATTTAAAACGTATTTATGGATCACTACATGAAAACTAGTGGCGCAGAAGGGGGGCTCTTCTCATATACTACAGATGGTCACTAAGGGGAGGGAGGTTGGTAAAAAATGGACAAATATGGGTCACGAAGTATGGATACGTTCCCTTATTATGAATTTATAAAGAAGCTGAGAATATCCCTCGTTCTTTGTAAGAAATTCTGAAGAACCAGCAATGGTATCGTTCTATTTGCACCTTAATTGGGTCTACTATGGGAGATATCTAATCCCTACATATACTATTATATATTATCAAAATACAGTTTTTAATATTCAAGAAAGCGCACGGAAATCGGCTAGTTATGACTATAGAATAAAGTTGATAACTACTTTTTTACGGAAAAAAACAGACGTGACAATCATTTTTTTTTTTCGAACTTACTACGCTATCGTCCAAGCAAGGTCTTAACAGCTTCACCGGACTACTAAGGCGAGCGCTTAAGGCACTCGGCCGATTTTATTTTGACAACTAGCTCAAGGGTGCGCGGCACACCTCGGCTTTGGCTGACAATCATTTATAAATATAGATAATACAGATAAGACAGCCTTTAAGGAAATTGAGAATACTAAGGCCACGAAAAAGATTTCAGACATGGCTCCAGCTTCCGTATTAAACACAGCTTTGATTTTTAAATCGTACACACATTATGACATAACGGCGAACTTGGCTGTATGGTTTAGATACCTTTGCTTTAGAAAATAAAAAAAAATAACTCTGAATGAAATCAGTATGCAATTCTTTTATTATACAAGAGCATATAAAAGAGAAACGAAAATGATAAAAATTTCGCCTATGCAAAATATTTATCAGATACCGGCGTAATCAATTAATATATCCTTTTAGTAATAAAGAAAATCTGTATATCAATTTACTAGCTTAAAATGATATCGATGATATCTACAATTATATATTGCTGTTATGAAAATATGTCCAACGGTAGGGGATTTTGTTTTACACCATGTAATGAAATGATAAATAGTAAATAATTCCGAGTTTAATTTTTTACAGGTCAAACAAACTTATTGGATCTGAAGAAATATCCTAAATGTGTGAGCGCCGGTGGCGGTTTCGGGCCGGTCGCTGATGACGGTTATGGCGTTTCATACATTATAGCGGGTGAAAACACGATTTTCTTCCATGTTTCTAGTAAGAAAAGTTGCCCTATAACGGTGAGTACAATTTATTAATATATTCCAATTATAGCTCTTATATAATCAAATATAGATAATATATTCCCCATTGATGCTGCATAAAATTATACTTTGGTATTTGTCTAATTATAATAGCGGCACGCTATGATGGCCATTTTGACGTTTGTCCGCTCATGAAGTTTCGAATAAATTAATAATTACGTTTTGCTCTTACGTAATTATTAATTTATTCGAAACTTCACGAGCGGACAAACGTCAAAATGGCAACGTATGAGAATATTGAAAGAAAGAAATATATATATTTATTGCCATAGTATAAGTGTACAAAAAAAACCTTAACTGTAACAAAGTAAAACTATAACAAAGAGACCTAGCGTCAGCGTATTGCCGCCTTTGAAAACAGCGATGGTTTTCAGCTAGGCCTCAAAATTTCCCGGCTGAAATACAAGTACACATTACTTATTATTTCACGCCCAAGTTGTAAACATAAACTTAAAATATCTATCTATTGCTATACATATAAATAAATTAAGGGGCCCATACAAAAATAATTTTAATTTTAATATGAGAGAAAAAGATAAAAAAAAAGCGTTGCATACTGTTAATGATATTGTGAATTATGCGTCAAATCTTTTAATGAAATTATAATTATAAATGACTTAATCTTTGTTGCTCAAGAATTTCTTGTTTAATTATTTTTTTAATTATATTGCATAGAGTTCAATAAGCACTATTTTAATTAGGTAATAATTGGTTAAAAACTGCTTACAAATAGAAAGACTTTTCTATCTTCATATATGTTAATGCAAAATTTTAAAGAATTCAACTCATTAGTCAATTTATTATTTACAATTTAACATTATAATTAAATTCTGAAGATAGTAATGGTCTTTAGAACAGACGTATTAACTTAAGAGTTCCATAGTACAGTTTCTTGGAGAACAGACACACAACAACGCAGGTGAAGTCGCAGGTATCAGTTAGTCTTCAATATTTGTACCGATAATAATATCTATATACGTGAAGAAAGAAGTTTCAACCACTTATGGTCGAATTTCAACCACTGGACGACCACTAAATAATATCAATATACTTTCATAACAAGTAGTAGGAATGAAATTATAATTAAAAGCTGTAGTTACGTTAATAACATGATATTTTGACAAAACTATTTTAATAACTCGATAACGCACACATACGTGAAGTAATATTGTAACGTCACAGTATCTTAGATAAAATGTGAAAGTAAGATGGCATATTCTCAATATCGGTGGTGAAAAAGAAATGGTTATATGTTGCTTAGATACGGCCAGATTGACTGACGGGGCAGCCGTCAAAAGGAAAGTAACCAGCCATATATATACCTATAGTTATAATATCATTGAATAATTGTAGATGGTAGAGCCACGCTGAAGCTACTACTGGTTTCAGCATGAATGTGTCGGCTCGTCTGGGGTACTACCACACGACCCACAGAAACACCCCCGTGAAGTAACAGTGCTTGCATTGCATTGCACCTACCCACACCTTCCCCAAACACAGGCTGGCAACGCACTTACGACTCCCCTGGTGTTGCAACCTGGTGTTTTAACACCAGGTGACCGATCAGTTCGTTTGCCTCCGAAAAGAATAATATTTATATTATAAAAAAAGTGCGTGCGTACCAAGTACACATGTCAGAAGTGAAACTTCTTTGGCGAACTAATTTATAAGTTTTGTTTATATTTATACAAATCTAAAACTTTAGAAAAATAGAAAAAAAAATAGATGAAAAATCTGCGTTTACTGCAAATAACGTCACTGCAACGGAAGTGACGTTATTTGCTGTACCTGCGTTACCTGCGTGACGTTACATCTGTAAAAAATTTACCCTTATGCGCCTAAAGAAGTTTCACTTCAAAATTATACGCTATAATACGTGTACTAAAATGGAACTTATCTTTTACAGAGCTCTTCAAACTTTACAAAACAAATAGAGAGATCTTTACGCGATGTTCGGCACTTATTCGAAGAATACAATAAAGTGAACAGCGTTAAACTTATGAAATGATTATGTTAAAAAAACGTTTTACATTGTTTTTAGATTAATTTATTTTCATTATTGTTGTTTTAATAGGTATGTTGTTTATGATTTATTAGACTTAAGAGAAGACTCAAGTATTTATGATGTCTCGGTAATTCTAACGTTTTACATTGGTTGTGTTGCTTAGTCCTTTTAACATATCGATGATGTAATGGCTAATTGACTAACAATTATTTCACAATCACGTTACACGTGAGTCAAATAGTCTTTCTATCGACGGTATAATTTGATTTTTGTACCTCCTTATTATTATGAATACGTTATACTCTAGACCAGTGGTTCTCAAACACATTTGAACACGCGAGCCAATATTAACATTGACGGATCAAGGCTTTAGCACGATTAGTATTTTTATTTATTATTGCCATTGACTTTATGATTAAGTATATATTCGTATATTGGTGTATACTAAATCCATGTTTTATACATTCATCATATCATAGAATATCGTGGGTGGAAAGTTAAACGTCAGTTCAACTATCCAACTCTAACGGACCGCAACGAATATAAATTCGAACCGCAGTTTGACATCCACTGCTCTAGACTGTTTGTCAAGATGTAATTTTAAATATTTAATAAATCGATATTGAATTCCGCGATGGGCCGGGTGATTTTGTATGGAATGTCAAGTAATATAAACGCATTCTTGTACAAAATTTAAAAATAATGGATATACATAAATGGCGTAAACAATATATCTGGTCATTGTAAGCCGTCCAGAATTATTTAACTCTAGACCATAAAGTGTGAAATTCACAAATTCCTACTGACTTTAAACACTTCAATATGTATAGAGACATCACCATTCTTGGTAGCAATATAGTATTTAAATAGATTAGTATCACAAATATTTACTTTCGTGGTGGTAGATATGCACTAAGTTAAGAAAAATAACAAGTATATTTATTGTTAAATGTTTTAAAATTACATGACGGTGGTCCTTGTTTTAACAATTTTTGAATTTATATTTATATTCATAGGTAGTTTATAAGTAGATGAAAAAAAAATCTATAAGGTATTCGAAAACTAATGATGAATTATAGTATTAATTAAAAATTCTGAGGAATAACTCGTTTTAAGAATGCAGTTTAAATATTTTGAAGCTTACTTTGTAAATCGACATGGTTTAGTGTTAAGGGGTCATTCACGTACTTCAAGTACTGATAGGAGGTGTGGGATCCTCGATTTGCTAATTTTTGATGATATAGGCGATGGGGGATCAGCATTATTTCACTATTAAACCGGAACAGATTTACGTAAATGTTGACAAGAGGGAGGGGGCGGTCAGAAATTACAAAAATTCTGCTTACGTAACACTTGAACGAACTTGAATACCCCTAAGACAGAATTTGAAATTTAAAGAATATTTTATTTGTCTCAAACATTATGAAACGCTGGGTGAATAAAAATTTAAAAATTGTCCAAGTAAAGGTCACAAAATTGTCAAAGTAAATTACATACGCATTTTAGTATTAAAATTATTTCTATATATATATCTATCATTTGTTATTCAATATTATGCACATTCAATTACGGCATACATTTTAGAAATGTTTATAGATATGGATCTATTATTCCAAATTGAATTTAAGTTATGTTTAGATGTCAACTGCACAGATTACTAATATAATTTATTATGTTTATATTTTTTTTTACCTCAATAACTATTTCGACAATGGCAACGTTAAGACGTATTTTCACTGGTCGATAACTCGAGTGATAAGAAAAAATGATTGTTTTCCGCAATAACTAGTCTAGGAAACGCTAAAGTATGTCAATGAGTCTTTTGTCAATTAGTTCCATCTTCGATATATCCCCTCTCATACTGAATGGTTTCCCTACTAGGGGAAATGGTTTGCGAGTATATTCTAACGTGTCGATATTAATATAATTTTTATTCTATTTAATACTATCGGACCCGGTGGATATTGTCCCGCCATGATAATAAAAAACCTTGACCAATTATATGCCTAAACCTTTCTCATGAATCACTTTATCTACTGGTGAAAATCACATGGAAACCCGTTCAGTAGTTATTGAGATTATCGCGAACAGACAGACAGACGTCGCAGAGGACTTTGTTTATACTATGTAATGATAATTACATTTATATATAGAAAAATAATTTTAATTATATAACAGACAAAATGTAAGGTCAATTTACTTGAACAACTTTAAAAAAAGAAAAAAATTAGACATATATTTGATAAGGATGGTACATTTATTATTTGTTATATATAAATCGGTTAACAGTTTAAATAGTACAATAAACCTATGTATGTAAGTAAAAAATTGACTTTATAGATAACTATATCTATATTAAAGTACTTTGTTGCAATATTTTAAAACCAGCATAATATTATCGACCAACAGCATATTTATCATTTATTTAATAAGAAAGATCAAACTATTTTTATTTTGAATATAATGTGCTTTTATATGCATTTTATTATAAATTAATAGTTATTATTTTTATAAAACTTTTAACAAATTTGATTGTATACAGTATTCGAATAAGTATATTAACATGTTTAACTGAAGATTATGTTCTATAAATTAATACTCGATATTTCTGCACAAACGATTCACTATTGTTAGGTTCCAGAGAGTCCATACATAAGTATTTACAAAATTATGATGCTTCATTGAACATAAAAAATACTTTTAACTAGATTTTTATATAAAGAAAATTGTAGTAATAACAAAAATTAGTAATGTACAATTATTGTTTTTGTGCAATTGTAGCTTGAATATACAATCTGCTTTGTTTCAAATCTTATATTTCATACACTCACAATTATATATTATATAGATTTTAGTTTCAATTTTGATTTCAATAGATGGACTTTCTAGATATTTTATTAATAGCACTTTTAGCCTACTTACATTTTTATTATATACAATATACTGTAAATAAAATAAATATATAGCTTATTATTACACAAGAAACTTTATTTGAGTAACAACATTAAACCCCGAGTATAATAGAATCGTTTTACCGTACAATAAAACGCATATTATTTTACTTGCCTTATTCGAAACTTACTTATGAGATAGCCACTAACGTTTCCCGCCGGCATGCACACATTTGACATTGAATATATTCCGGTCAAGTACCTCGTATGTGTCTCCACACCATGGCAGAAAAGTCTTATTGAAAGGTAAAAAACGGTTCTATTAATTAAACCTGACCTTATTTCGAAACTTATTTATGAGACCCTTTTTTGTTACCGCCTGATGGTGGTAGAGACATCGACGACTGTGATCTATATAAGCCAGGTTCACAATGGTTTACATGAAAACTTTGATCAAATTACACAAGAGTTGTAATTAATCAGTAACAAAACCCATGTATTTTGGAAACAACAATTCCCTCAGGAAGTTGACTT
Source organism: Antheraea pernyi (assembly GCA_015888305.1). Taxonomy (NCBI): domain Eukaryota; kingdom Metazoa; phylum Arthropoda; class Insecta; order Lepidoptera; family Saturniidae; genus Antheraea; species Antheraea pernyi. Next base: position 579,982 of record MU158704.1, read on the forward strand.
CAACGGCAAAATCTAGAATTTTAAGAAATCATTTCTGACCTTAATAGTCAGAGGATGTATAACTGCATTTCAACTTAGGAAGCCTGATGCAAACGCAGTACAGTACAGTCGGTTATGCTTACTATAGCATGTTATGACGCGACATCATCAATTTATCTCCTGCAAAAAAATACCGGTCAACTCGCGTAAAGAAGATTTACATCAATAAAATATTATTTCAAAATTTATATTTGTGTCTATTATAGCATATCAAAACGGCTTTTTAATTTTTAAAACTTTTCGATATTTGACAGTGTTTATTTTTTTAATTATAAAAATCTGTGGGTTCGGATACCTAGAGTAGAAACCTAGAAGAAATTATAAAATCTCTAAATTTACATTTAAAATTGAAGTAATAGCTGAATAGCTATTGCAGGATGAAAAAAAAACAATCCTTTTATTTGCCAAAGATAGGTGAAGGGAATTATAGTCATCCAGCCATCCATAGTGTTTATGCCTAATGGTGAAAAATTGTCTTATGTTTGAGGACGTTGACTACTTGTAAATTATTTTATTGTTTTGTTTTTATCTAAATAGAAAAAATTAAAATTAGATTTTATAGTGTTAGAAGTCGATTAATATCGATAAAAGTTATCAAGTTGTATGGTTCTACAAATTGAATTTTTAGATAATTGATTTCATCTCGCATCCCTAGTTTGTACTATGTAAATAAATTTCAGGTTGTGAAATCTGATAGGTATGATTTTATCATCCGGAATTGAACTGGATAAATCCCAAATACCAATGTTGGCCAGTTTATATATTATAAAACATATCAGTTTAAGTCGTCATAAATAACAAGTTCAATACCCAACCTACCGACATTAGGAGCACTCCCCAAAGAGTGCTACGCATTAGATTCACCTAAAATAATAACTGGAGAAAAAATACGATTCCATAAAACTCTTAAGCATACGAATAACGAAGGATTAAAGAAGAGACTTTTCTTAAAAAAGAAGGATAGTGCCTCCAAAATAGTCATATCTTGCATCTTTTAATATAAAATAACCTGCCACTTTAAACAAGGGACCAGGTTTACAACCAAATTTCGCATACAACTAAAATTGGTGGTTTAAATTTATTGATCATATGTTATAAGCCTGTTTTTTGGAGGATAAACTCCTACAATTCCACTGAAGATAGTGATCTATGTTTTCAGGAATTAAAATTTAATGATATATTTTGAATGAATGTGATAGGAACATGGTTCTGTAAAAAAGAATTGGAAATGATGTTCTATAATGATAGTCTCTTCAACAGATAAACTTGTTTAAGTCTACGCTTTCATGATTAAAATCTTTATTACTATTCAAGGCACAAACATAACTTGAAGAAGAAGTTACATAAATTTTTAATTATATCATTGTGAGCTTTTACATCATAATCCTTAGCTAATGGAACATGTGGTTTTTGTTTCAATAAAATGTTTTTTTATGAGTTACTTTTTATTGAGGATGTTCAAATGATAGATATGACAATAGTGACTTTAATTATTTGGAATACAATGTTTTGCAAGAAATGTTTTTTTGCCACAATGTTAAATTTGAGATATTGTTTTAAAAGCTGTTCAAAATTTTTGCCCAAACATAAAGTTAATAAATCAGCACTGTTGTGGTCTTTTTTAACTTTAAGCACAGATCAGTTTTCCACTCCTTTGGAATAAACAAGGTGTACCATAAGCAGTTTAATACACAGAAATATTTTGATAAATTACTTGGGGACAGATTTTTAACATTTTATATTATAGACCATCTAATCCATCCATAAATAATTCACTACCTGTATCATTTCTAGATTTAATAGATGTTTTTAATTCTTCAAGTGTAAATGGATTAACAATTTAGTTATTAGGATTATTAGTTTGTAAGTAAAAAGGAAATCTAACAAAATGGGGAGTATATTTTGTCAATAAAGCAATAATCCAATGGATATACCCGCTGTCTATTGACCATAGAAGATGGTGAGAAAATTTTACTAAATTTTCTTATACTTTATAAATAAAAAATATACAATATGAAATATAGATGTTGTCTTAGGGATACTGTTAATTAACTTAATATACCTATTTAAATTTAGAAAATGTAGGTGTACAATTATGGGCAATAAAAACTGTTGACAAAGGTTTGTTATTTATCTTTAATTTATAATTAATAATTCATATGGGATGCTGTTGTGAATAACTATGGCAAGACAATTATGGTCATTACCACAGTCATTCCTTTCCACTGAGCATCCTTTGATATTATAACAACGATGAAGTTTAAGCAAAGTCTCACATATAATAGCAACATGAATAAACTTAGCATTAACTTAAAAGACTGTGCACTCCACGGAACAATATGTAATTGGTTAAGGGTTGAAGTTACAGATTGTTTGGCCTTGAATATTTCTCTTATCATTTGCAACATATATATAAAACAAATAGGTGAAACATTAGATCTGTGTAATGTTATAAGTTTTACTATTGACGCAAGTAAAATATTAAATGCATTGAGATTAAGGCTTGAGATCAAGTCTATATTAGGTTTCTTGTTTACTCCAAGAACAGAAAATTGTTTTTTATCAAAGATGTGTAGGAGCCTAGACTGACTTGGAGAATGTAATAGTAAAACTCAGAGTGCGTAAAATAGACTTTTTAATGTTAATTTCATATATGGTATTTATAGATACAAGATATCTTTCAGTTGTTTGAATGACATATTCAATTTACAATAAATTTAAACGTTTCGGCCAGTCTGTCAAAAAGGATGACATACTCGAGTCATTGAGATCTAAAGATGTTGATGTATGATCAACGCGTATATTTATTTCAACCTTCATTTTTATTAATTGTGCAAGCATCAGAGATGTGGATGTTGTTGCCTTTGCAGTGTATATAAATTCTTGAATTGCCTTGGTACATACACCGTTTATAACTGTGATTCTCCAGAGCACATGAAACAATATTCTGAATTTTTACAATATTTAGATAAATGTATTTATCTTAAGCAGCAATAACACAGTTTTTTTAGTTCCATATAGATTGAGATGTCATGTCTCCATCCCTCCAAATCAACATAGTCAATCATAACGGAAACGATAAATCTTATGGCTACATACTGAGTCGTCTGTCAAGCAAAACCATTTAAATTTTACTCAAAAATATTTTAATACATATAGTTTTTTTTTAAATTAGATAGCATTGTAAAAATTATCTTGTGTAAAAGTAATATAACTTTAGTGGAGAAGGCAGGAATACTGGCTGCATACTTTCTTTAATTAAGAAATGTGTGGTTTTACAAAAAGGCATTGATGATACTACACTTTTTAAAGAACACATTTTAAGTTTGTTAAGACTCCTTAAAAATTTTATCCGTTATTATGCAACTTGACAAGTAAACAAATCTCTAGATTATTTGATCCAGACAAGATGCGACTTTTGGCTGTCAGCCGATTCCACAAAGATTGCAAATTCTGTGGCAGCAGAATCTTCTGGATAACACCGAGTGTTACAAAATAAAATAAAGTGCAAATGCACGGTCACAAAATAATGTGCAAATTTGTATGCATAACGACCCTCTGTTTCACCCACGGAGGATGAAGAATACTCTGCGTATAAACATCTTTTTTTTTCATTTCTTTTTCCTTCGACTCTTCATCATTATGTACTAAGTATAAATTGTATACAATTCGCAAATGTAAATAAGTAAACCCTAAAATAGTCCTGTTTCAAATTGTTTTTATAGAACTGTTGAAACAGAATATTTATTCAGATTTTAATTAATTTATAAAAATTAATAATTGAAAACCCGCCTAACTTTTAAGGTTCCCGCCTTTTTTTTCTGATTAGACACATAGAAATTAGTGATGTTACCGTTACAACATCGCTCTTTTAAAACATTAATTTTTTATGAACGATATATCAATATTTTAGGAAAAAAGGAAATAGAAAAATATGCATTCATATGCATGCAATATGCATATGCATTCAAATTTGCATTTGAAATTAAAAAAAATAATATTTATTTCGCGAAAAACGATTCCAAGACAATAAGACTGATTTTGAGATTGATTCACTATAAACGAATATAATCGTTTATGCTTTGTAAAAATATATAACATGAAGATATATAAACCAGATCGAGTTTCTTGCCGGTTCTTCCCGATGACTGGGTTGTTTTCTGAACCGGTGGTAGCATTGACGTTCATAAGTGCCTTCTCAAGGTCTAAACTGAATATTAAGGATATTTAGATATTTAGATTTCAATTTTGAAAGCCCATTTCTCTAATATACAAATACTTACAATCTTACATTTCTTTAATACAGTTAAAAAAAACGCGTGTGGATCCTCGGGTAACAAGTGGTATACACATATAATACATACTCTTATATTTATAATAACATTACATATTATAAAACAAAGTCCTCTGCTACGTCTGTCTGCCTGTTCGCGATAAACTCAAAAAGTATTGAACGGATTTTCATGCCGTTTTCACCGCCACGCTCGCTAATATGATATATTAAGGAGCGACAAATTATCTTCTTGTACGGGGTGACGTAATTGCCATGCCTTACAATTTTATCAACTCTTTTTTTTCTCTAACTGACTACGCTATTGACCCGGCAGGGTCTTCACAGCTTCACCGGACTACTAAGGTTGGCGCTTAAGGCACACAACCGATTTGGGTTTTAGGTAACATACACAAGGGTGCACGCACACCTCGGCTTGGGCTGTTACCTGGAAAAAGACGCGTCTGTCCTAGCTGACTATTCTAAGCTATTCATACATATATACATTTGTGAACCATACAATCGAAATTGCATGATTCACAAATGAATACGTGTATATCGGATTGAAACGAACTAAAACTATTCGATTCAGTTCGATGAGGGAAAAAAAAAAAAACCTCCCACCATGTGTATATATGTGCACGTGTGTGAGAGAGATGATCTCATATGTGTGTTCAAGTGATGTAGGTGAGTCACTGTATCGCGATAATAATATAACGAGGGCTCCGCGCGGGGACGACCTAGGCTCGAGATATTACTGAGAACCGCGATGTGTGCGGGGGCTAAAAAGGATCGATTACAAAAGCGCGGGCGCAACACGCATTTAATAAGATCGAATTTAAATTTACTTAACGGCGACGGCGCCGAAATCTAAAAATAGACATAACAAAAATTATTATTATTGAACGGTCGTTTTTAGGGGAAGATAGACGTAAATACGCGATTTACTCTATCTTATATGAGTTATTTATTTTGAACAGCTGCGCGCGCGAGCCGTTGTAATGTAGCCGCGATGGCTGGAAACCTATGTATTGCAGTGACGGATCCTAGAAGAGGATTTCGGGCGGTTTCTTCGTATGCCGAGATCTCCGAGATCTCGTGGAAGATGAGTAGTTGACCTGCGTAGTCAATACTCGATAGGGAGAAGGAATAGGCGGGGTGATCCTGTGAAGGATTAGCCGCCGGAGGTCTGGGAATGGGCTGGGACACGGGCTTAGGAGCCCACGGAGCCTGAGGGGCCCGGTAGGGGCGGGGGGGCGCGCTAGTCGCGGGTGCGGACGCTGCCGGTGCACGAGACGTGCTCGGCAGGCTCGGGAAGGCCTCTCGGGACATGAAAGGCGGGGGTCGAGGGCGGGCGGGAGCAGCGGCCGCCTTAGACGGCGACGCCTGCCTGGGGTAGCGAGGGCGCTTTGTGCGCGGGGCGCGGGGACATCCGCGATAATTCGCGGTATGACCCACGCCGCGGCACAGAACACAGCTCGGGGGATCGGGGGAGTCTTTAGTGCGAGAACACTCCTTGGTGGAGTGGTCGCCGAGGCACTTAACGCACCTGGGTTTCAGGAGACAGTTTCGTGCGGAGTGTCCGTACACCTGACAGTTGTGACACTGCGAGGGCACAGACGTTTTGCGCGGCGGCTCGACGATAACGCCGGAGAGGCCGCAGAGGGATGTGAGATTGAAGATCGCTTTCCCTTGAGGGGTGCGATCGAGGACAACGAGAACCATATCATATGGAGCCCTGGTGCGCGGAGAGCGCATACGATGAACCTCGCGAACAGGAATCTTCTGTTCTTTGAGGTCGTCGGAAATGTCGTAAGTCGGGAGTTCTGAAGGAACCCTACGGATCACAACCCGTAGTTTACGCTCCTCTTCGAGAGAGTGCGTGAAATAACCCCACTGGTTGTCCCGAAGGAAACGAGTGAGGTCACGATGGGCGGTGGACGTGGCTACCTTCACCTGAATACCTACAGCGGTATTCACAGCGGAGGTGTAAGGGATGCCTGCCGTTTCCAGCAGGCTAGAAATTTCAACCCAAGACGCTTTGTCTTGGATCGTAACGGGGGGCGGTGGGCGGGGCTTTTTGCCCGAAACTGCGGAACCCGCAGTTTTAGGCGAAGCGGGTCTAGAGGGCGCTGGTGTCGTCTTTGGCACTTTCGCGCCATTGACGTTAACGATCTTTTTGGAAGGCAAGCGGCCTTCCGGATCGGACGAGGAGTTTGAGCGCTTCTTGCGCGGTTTGCGGTGCGTGACGGTGGTGAAGCCATCGTCCGCAGCAGGGGCTTGCTCAGCCTGAGGGGCTTGCTCGGCAGGGGGATCCTGCTGAGCAGGAGGGTCTTGCTCCATGTCGGAGCCGGAGTCGGAGTCGGAGTCATCGCTATCGTGAACGGGTGGCATGGGAAAATTGTTGCTAGCCTCGATCTTGGCATAGATCGAGGGAGAGGGCTTGGAAGAGTGAGGGAACTCGATGCGACGCTTCGCAGCGTACGCATCGTTATCGTCTACGAGACGAGGACAGATGCTGGATATAAAACCGCGAAGGCTAATAAGTTCGGTCTCTAAGAGGCTGACTTCTCGATCGGAGGCCATACCGGGGCCTAAGGAGGGGAGTGGGGCGGAGGAAGACATGTGAAACCTCCCTGCCAGAGGGGCAGGGGGGCGCGCCTTAATGAATTTAACGGACTATCTCGAGTCCGGATCAAAGGGAGCTGTTTAAAACTAAACAAAATAGGAAAACAACGCAAATAAGCACCTGAGCGAGACAGGGGAAAAATAACATAAGACTACTTAAATAAACAAACAATAAAAAGTAAATAAATTTAAAAATAAATCACTGAAGAATTAAAGAAATACGTAAATAAATAGATAAATAAATAAATATACCAAGAAATAGATAAAGCAATAAATAAATACAAAGAAAAGGTCTCACTCAGTTCCAGGAAAAAGAATGCAGTTGTGGAACGCAGGTGTGCAGCGCACCTGTGCAGCGCAAGTGTGCCGGATCGAAACAACACAATAACTGACGTCACTAAATCACGCGTATTAAAATCGAACTTAGCGCGCGCAGCAAAACGGACAACCACTCGAGTCGACGGTCCGATCGGAACCTTTATCAACTCTAATCGACCACTTTGTTTCTGCAAGAAAAATAGTAAGCATAGGGTGACATTGATGGTGGTTGATGTTCGATATATTGATAAAATATATCGATTTTGAATGGTTTGATAAATGACATTAGTTTGATAAAGCCAAATATCGGTTGCTTTTTGAATATCGAACACCTCTAAAGAGCGTTTCTCAAGTTAGTTTTCACTGTACCTACCTAAAGTAAAAACTAAAAAAAAAAGTAATATGGTTTGAATTATAGTTATATATGAATAGAAATGATCTCCTATTAATAATGTTGTTCTTGTTACAGACTAAACTAGGTTCAATAAGCAACTAGGTGCCCTCAGATACAATTATGTTTTCCGATAACGCCACGATGAATAACATCCCAAAAAGTCTTCAAAGTTACCAAAACATGTTAAAAATGCAACACGAAAGTGTATCCAGGGAACCAGACGCTAACCCAATAGTCTTAAGCAGACCTGCTTCAACTGAAGCCAGTAAAGCAAGTCGAGGATTAAAAAAATCGGTAATTGGATCTCTGAAGAAATTGTCATCAAGGGTGTGGTTGGAACAACTTCCTTTCAGTCAACCTGTTCCCTTTAATACTGATAAGGTATGTTGTATAATGATTTTAGTCCGTTGAGGCTGTGAAGCCCCGTGAGGCCAACAGGGTAGTCAGTTCGAAAAAAAAAAGTGTAATGCATCTATCTCTATTACATACACCAAACTTGGTTACTAAAAAATATCATTCTTATATTTTAATTGCGAGTGTAAGAGCGGAGTGTCAATATCACTTAAATTAATATCGGGTTTTAATATCTAAAGGCTATTATAGGGTGGATCAATATCTGAACAAACATCTGGAAGCAACATCCCTCTCTGTGCTTCCACTAAGAACGAATGTAACTATTTATGTCTTGTAAAAATATATAACATGAAGAAATAAACCAGATCCAGTTTCTTGTCGGTTTTTCTCAAAGACTGGGCTGTTTTCCAAAGCGGTGGTCGTTGTGTAGTCCGGTGAAGCTGTTAAGACCTTGCTAGGTCAATATCGTAGTCAGTTCGAGAAAAAAAACATAAAAGTAGTAGCTTTGATGTTCATAAGTGCCTTCTCAAGGTCTAAACTGAATAATGGATATTTAGATTTTGATTTTGAAATGGGTTTTCACGTAAATTAAAATATAATTAATACAATAAAATAAGTCACGAAAAGATTGATAAAAAATGAACTGAAATATACAAGCAACAGTGTAAGAGAAAAGAAGCCCAATACTTGAAATACTTTGATGTCAAATTTAAATTCATTATGAAGTTATGAGTATTGTTGAAACAAATTCTGAGAAGATTCCAGTTATAATTCAGGTTCAATTACAATATCTAATTGTTGAATATAATTTACTAAATATAATACTATTTTGAATTGCACTCTTTTCTCAGCTATATTTGTGCATGAGACTTCATCTACTAACTAATCTCCATAGAAGCTCAATGGTATTTCAATCACAATAATAGAAGGAAGAAGTCTTAATACCTCATGATCATTATGCCTTAAAATTCTATTTATATATTTGTTCTGGTATATACTGTTTTATGTAACATGGAAGTTCTGCTTCTGTGTGGTATTTTTTATATGGATATTATTTAACGAAAGCCTTTCCCTTATGTTTTTATTGTTTTAAAATGTCAGTGCTTGATTTACGATCTGTCACACTGGGCTCATTTAAAGTACGTAGATGCATTTCTTGTAGTCACTTTAAATTTTACTGTATTCATATAGTTGTGGTAATTGTCATTTTAGATTTGTATTTATATACACAAGAGATCATTCAATTGTTTGAATGACATATTCTTATTCTATTTCAAATAAATTTAAACATTTGCCAAAGCCAGTCTACCAAAAAGAATGACATACTTGAGAGCTACACAATATGCCCTCAAGTACCGGCATATTGATGCTTCCACCAGAACGTCTCATCTTCAGCGTACGTCTCTTCTTTAGCGTAATTGGTTTGGAAGTGTCGGTTGATATTTTGTCACTTTCGTGAAGATCACTTTAGAGTCCTTCGTAAGGAGCTTTCATAGGTTTCTTAACTCTCTACTGCATACGGACCCATATATGGTTCTCCAGGTTCTATTGTTTTTTCCACATTGATGCACAAGCAATTTCTAAAGTTGTTGTTTACATTTTCTTTAGTTCCTTGGTATTATAAAACATTTTATTTAGTCTATGGTCTAATGAAGTTCAACACAGGCGCTGTAAATTTCTTTTTTATAAAAGTTTTTCAATGTGAAACAGTTTAATATAGCTTGATTAAAAATTAAAATATGGTGCTGTTATTATTTACTTTATTCCTTTGTAACTTTTTAACTAATTTGTAACATTTTGAAAAAAATAAAAGTTCTAATTCTTTCTTTATTTCATAGGAATTCATATATATCTTCCATCTTTTTAAACCAATTTCTTCATAACTAATGCGGTAGAGTGGTAAGAGTTTCAACACATAAGACCACATATTGTGATGACTGAATAAAAAATCTGTAGTCTCCGCAGATACTAATGCCTCCATTACTCTTTTTAAGTACATGCAGTGGACTTCACCTCAGACTCTTATTGGGTTTGCACAAGCCTTGACTCATCATCTGTTCGAATTCATTTTTGAAAATTTCTTTATGATGCTGTGGTATTGTCGTGCATGGTAGTCTATTGCTTGACTAGTTGTTTCGACAAAATGTTTAATGCATGATTCGAATTTAATTCAAGTAAATCTTGTGATACCTGGGAATTCAGCTAATATATTATAGTGTGATATGACATTCCAAATTTGATACTATAGATACTTTTGTAAACTGGGATACATGTGTTAATAAATTATTGTTCTGCTTTTAATATTAAACACATCATCATGATGATTTAGTGAAACCAATTTTACAATGAATTTCCTAAAGCATCATGGAATAATAAATAGGATTAAATTCATATATTAACTTTAACCTATGTTTAAATATTTTGTAACGAAAATGTATAAAGACAAATAGATAATAAACAATTATTTTACTAACTTTCAAAGTACTTTTATTGGACAACGCCTTTGCCAACGCGTGGTGGCCGGCTCTGAAGACCCAACTCGTGGCAAAAAGGTGTCCGAAAAATCTGTAGGGTATGGTCCTATCATACCTTGCTGGCCGGAGGATCGAGCTCAGTTACACAGGTGTACGGTTGAGTCGAGGCACCTTCAAAGGTTGTGGTCCAGGGATCTATCGCTAGAACAACATTTTGGAACATAATCCTCGACTCCCTGCTGGTAGAATTGAGTCAGCGGGAGTGTACTGCCAGGCCTTCGCGGATGATATCGTCCTGATATTCTCCGGGTTGGAGGTCGGGACTGTGCAGGAGAATGCTAGCATTTATAAGGAGCTGGCGTGCGCAGCAAGGGTAAGCTTGGGTCTGAACTCGGGGGGTGGTTAGGACGATCTACGCAGCAGTCATCAAGCTGATCGTGCTATACGCCGCAAATGTGTAGGGACCCGCTGCAAGCAAGTTGTCCATACGGAAGAAGTTGGTCACCTTGCAGCGGGGATTTCGCGCAGAAAATTTGCAGGGCGTACCGCACGGTCTCTCTGACTGCCACGCTAGTCTTGGCAGACATGCTTCCGCTGGATCTTCGGGCTGCTGAGGTGCACAATTGTACCGTGCAAAAAGGGGAGCTACGGGACGAGATCGTGGTCGCCCGGCAGCTGGAGCGGCCTGTCCGCGCTTGCGAGTTCCCGCATCCCGTACAGTGTGAGGACGAAACATTTGAGTACCTGGAAGTCCCTCCAGCAGCAGGTGGCTCCCAGATATACACCGACGCGGCCAAGATCTCCGGAGGTGTGGGATCTGCCTTGACCTGGTTTAAGGAAGGGGAGGAGCACAGTTACTCTACGTTTGCGCCTGGAGTCCTTTTGCACGGTTTTCCAGGCGGAGTTGCTGGCGCTGCTGAGGGCAGTCCAAGCAGTCCACAAAGCGAGAGCACGGGATGTCGGTATCTATAGCGACTCTAGGTTGTCGCTGGAGATACTGACAAACCCGGCTCCGCCTCACCGCTTGGTTCTCGCAGCGCAGCAGACGGGGATCTGTCCGCTTGCATTGGGTGTGGGCACACGCAGGGACAGCGGGCAACGAGCGGGCCGATGAGCTCGCATAGAAGGCCGCTCATAAGAACGCTGCGGCATACTACGATCGGTATCCGATCTCATTGTAACATGAAAAGTAATTTTTTTTGAATAGTGGTTTTGCTAATATATTTGTTAAAAGCTTGACTGATCATTTCTACAAAACAATTTATACATATTATTCGGGTTCTCGGGTATTCTGGGTTCTTTCCGAACCGGTGGTAGCTATGACGTTCATAAGCGCCTATTCAGGGCTTAAATTGAATAAAGTATATTTGTAAGTAAGTAAATAAATAAAGTATATTTATAAGTATTGTAAGTAATCCATGTTTACAGCAGTTTTGAACTAGAAGGGTTGCTCTTTCTTTTAATAAAGATTCATCATCTTCTTACCATTATCCCACCTAAGTAGGGTCGGCACCATATCTTTTCGTTTCCCCACTCTCGCCTATCAGATGTCATCTCGGTATTTTTTTAATTTATTTATTTAAACTTTATTGTGCCCCAATTACATATATATATACATTTCAAAAACACACCTTTTACACACATCATTTTTCACACAATCCATCAATACCTTTTTTTGTCTTATATCCATCGACCATCGTACTCAAAGCTTTTTTAGTTACATGGTCTTCATCTCTCCTCATGACATGCCCATATCATGCTAACCTATTACTCCTTACTCTCGTCGCTCAGCTCACAGTTGCGTACAATATAACTGGTCTTATAATAGTTTTATACACCTTCCCCTTGAGTTTCAAGGGCATTCGTGGGCCACAAGCGACATCATACACCTTTCGCCATTTCATCCACCCTGCATTTATCCTATTTCACACGTCCTTGTCTATGCAACAGTCGTTTTGGATCAGAGAACCGAGATCCCGGAAATAAGAGCAGGTTGGCAAGGATATACTATTTAAAGCTATAGGAGAAAAACTGGATGGACCACCGAAATCAAAAAACAAATGTTCAGTTTTTAGTCTACTGATTTTCAAACCAACAGTTTCTCCAGTTTTTCTTACCATTTTACCAGCCTACTCAGGACCTGAGGTAGCATCTTCGCAGACAAGGACAATATCATAAATTAACAATGCATCAGGGTGTCTCCTCCTGTATGTCTGATGTTAATGCATCCATAAAAAGAAGGAATAAATAAGGGTATAAAGTTAACCCTGGTGCAAACCTACAGTCCCATTGGGATTATCGGTAACTTTAACTTCGGACCTAACCCGTGTTTTGGTTTGACTGTACATACAACGAATAAGTTGTAGGTACTTCCCAGGCACTCCACCAGACTACGCCCCCCTCGGCAGCGGCTCAAGCCTAGGTCCGTTCCCTCGGTGTGGAGCCCTTGAATACACTGCTCGCGCGATACAGTAACACAAAATCTTATAACACTGCAACAGCATTACACATTGATATGTGTAATCGCTTCCTCTAGTAATATGTTATTAAAAAATAGAAACAGCCACATCCATTTTTAAAAACTTCCATACTTCAACCGGTGCTGCCATCTGCCCCAACAGCTTTCCATTTTTCTTACCATTGTGGTGCTAGAGTTTAATTATACTGAAATTTTCTTTCTTAAAAATCAATAAATATGTGCACGCACAATTTCATCAATGGCTTGCGCATAGAACCGTGGAAGTATAATTATTTAACATTATATTTTGAATTACAATAACCCCTTATTAATGAATATTATATATGGATATAATAAGGGATGATTAATGTCAATGTAAACAATCTTTTATCTTCTATATATAATAAGAATATAAATCTAATGTGCCTGACGATTTTAGGGGAAAAAATTGTTTCAGGTGTCTAGGAATAAGAAATAAAACACATATCAATTATTTTTAGATATTAGCGGCTTGCGTTGATATACCGGGGCCCAGTCAATATGTCTCCGAAAGTACTAAACATGTATATTGGCATAAAAACCTTACAACCCAATACGAAACGAAAATATGATACTTTGAATTATCTGTCTTAATCAATAATCGTTCTTGTTACAGAGGATGAGAGCTACCTCTTCAAAAAACAATGAGATATTGTCTGAGACACCTAAGTCATCTAATAATGGTCGGCGTAAACGGACACTCACACTGAGAGAGCAATACACAAATGGAAGCGAGGATAGCAATTGTAAACCTTTGGACCTACGTAAAAATAATTCTGTTTCTTCTCCTGCCGATAAAGCAAAACCAATAGAGAAGAGTTATGTAATTCAATCTGACAATAAATTGACATCAGTGCCATGTATGGATTATCCGGGACCCAGTGAATGTGCCCCCTTAATAATTGATAAGGTATATTTTATTATCATTATTACCTGCATGCAAAATGATTGATTATAATTATTCTTATATTGTAAGTGGGATTATATAAAAGCGGTTTGTAAACACCACATTTCTGTATAAAAACTATGAACAAAAAGTCATTAACAATATGTCCTGACTAATCTTATATCCCACTCATATAAGAATACTATCATTGTATGTTTACTTTCAATTAAAAATAGGTTATTATAAATGTTGACATCCAGAAATGTCATATTATTAGGACAATAATTTAAGCTTCTTTATATATACAAATCAATGTTTGGATATTTGTCCTTTATGCATGCCGAAACTACTGATCAGATTGTGATAATAATTATGTCCAGTCTTCTGGGGACTCCCGAGATGGTTCCTAGCCCAAAAATCTATATATGTATATATAAATGTTTTTTTAAATCAATAACATTGTTTGCCTTCAAGAGTTAAAGGGCTTTTTTTCTTATTGAAACTTTTTAGAATTCTTCTTCTTACCCTTATCCCACATAAGTAGGGTCGGTACAACATGTTTGTAATGTTGTGGTATATTATTTGGCTTTATTTTTACGATCGGCCACCTGCCTGACATCAACCCTTCTTGGGATTATTTTGTTATACCACTGTATTTATGATTATTATTATATAGTTACCAAGGCTGATGGGCTCTTTTAGCCTTACAATTTTTCGTTCCGGATAAAAACGAAGTTCTTCAATATTATGGTTTGCTTGCTATACTGCCATTTGTATGTAATAGAAAACTAGCCAACTTTAGACTATTCCCGAGGACTGCATTTTCTGTTTTTTTTTCATGATTCGTGGTCTCTGAGTTTTCTCAGTAATAGTAATATAATATTAGATATAATAAACCATTATAAAAATATAAAATATGAAAACTATAATAGAAAAATAAATGCAAAACTTTTAACTTTAAACTTTTTACATTACATTTGATATTGTTTTGACATGTTTGACATATTTCAATGAAACATCATCATCATCATCGTTACCCTTATCCCACTTAAGTATGGTTGGCACAAGGTTTTTTCTTTTTCCACTCTCTCCTGTCAAATGTCATTTCAGTATTCACACCTTTTACGCAGATATCATTTTTCAGGCAGTCCATCCATACCTTTTTCGGTCTTCCTCTACTCGTATATCCGTCCACAAACATACTCAACACTTTTCTAGTTACATGGTTTTCATCTCTCCTCATGACATGCTCATACCATGCTAACCTATTACTCCTCAACTATTCAATGAAACATCAGTTTCACAATTTAATCAATTCCGTTTGTGTCAATGTAGTTGTTTAGGAATTCTGGCATGGATCCGAAGACATAGTGGGATCCAGGGTAATGAAGCTGTTGATGTTATCGCTAAAGAAGCTATCCACACTGCTAAATTTTGGTCACTATAAAACATATGTTCAGGATTTATCCTCCCCAAATAAGACTGATTTGTTTCTATCATAGAACTTAAACTGGAATGTACCCAACCATATTAAAGACAAATCTTATGCTTCCATTGAGGATAACATTACTGGTAAGCCATGGCTTTATAAATTCCGTGACTGTTGCAAGTTTGCTGCGTCTACTATGTGCAGACTGAGGATCTAACTGTAGACGCGTGCTCTCCAGTCCATCTTGCAAATCTCAGAATTAGGGATAACTCAATATGTGAATGTGGGTTGGATGAAGTCACTCTAGAACATATTTTTTCGTTTGCCCCGATTTCGTATTTTATTGTATGATATTTTACCTAATAATATACTACGTCCGTATGATTTTAACAAAGACAAAAAGGTGTGTATTTTCTCCTTTTGTCAATATTCTGGCTAATTTTATGTGTTTTAACAAAAAAATGTTTCCTTTTGCCGTCCGGTGCGGCGAAAACGCCAGAGTACAAGGGATGCGCTATCTACAATTAGATAGCTTTGACATTAGATAGCTACCGTTTGACAGTTCTATCTTCTTCAGCGGTACCTACAAACACATCTTTAGAATAAACTTTATATTGTATATGTAGGCATCGTAAACAAATACGCCATTGTTGTTTACAGTGTATTTATTTTGTTATTCATTTTTTCTTGGCTTTTGGGCATCTTTTTGTTCGAAAAGGTAAGTCTTTCGAATATATTTTATAATATACATACATGGTTCTTATTTACAGCTATTTGCAATTTTTTGCATGTTTTCGGTGATAAAAATAAATGATGAAATATTTTTTTTTCCATTCAAAATGTTGTGAACCTATGATTTCAAATGTAATATTTACTTGTATAAATAGTTTCGTATCACGCTAATGTAAATATTTATAAATATGGACGCATTTGCTTAAATTTATTTTTGTTATGATAATTTGTAATTTCATACGAAAAGCTTGCTAAGCTACTGTCGATAAAATTATAAATATATAATATAAATAGATGAGTGGGGACTACTACACAGTTTGTAAGTATGTTATACCTATATATGAGTCCGTACATTCAAAACATATAAAGTATTAAAAAAGTAATAATAATGCTTATTCATGTAATAAAAAAACTATACGAATATTTTTTATTTTTAGGTTCTTTGTTAACGAAGAATGGCGGGCGAAGGCGGAAAGGAAATATATAAAAAAAATGTTTGAAATAAATTATCGTTGTCTTCTTCTTCTTCCTAGCGTTTTCCCGACCTGGTACCAGGGTCCGCTTTCTTACTATGCTTCCTCCACTTTGCCCGATCTTCGGCATTCTTCTGAGTGAGGTTATTTTCCTTTAAGTCCGCCTTTACCACGTCCAACCAGCGTTTCTTGGGCCTGCCACGAGACCTTGGGCCCTGTACAGCTATGTTGAGGCATCTATTTCCGACGTAGTCTGGAGGCCTGCGACTTATGTGGCCGTACCAGCGAAGTCGACTCTCCTGCAGCTTGTCCGCGATGTCACGGACTCCAAGGCTACCACGGATGTGTTCGTTACGAATGCGATCTAATCGCGTAACGCCACACATCCATCGTAGCATCTTCATCTCGGTGACGTGTAGCTGCTGGACATGTCTAGCTAGGACCGGCCACGTTTCGCTGCCATACAACAAGACCGGTCGGATGATGCACTTGTACACCAGACCTTTTAACTTCACGGGTATCCTTTGATCACATAAAACGCCGGTGACCTCTCGCCATTTCGCCCAAGCGGCACCTACTCGAGATTGGACATCGTGATCGATTGACCCGGACTCGTGTATCACAGACCCTAGGTATTTGAAGCTGCTGGTCTTCGCGACGCTTTCGTTACCTATTTTTAAGGGGTCGGAGTCTGTGCTACTACAAGCCATGTACTCGGTCTTCGCAACGTTGAGTATTAGACCACCGTTCTCCAGCGCCTCATTCCACTGGTTTACCTTGTCCTCCAGTCTCTGCTTATTCTCGTCTGTCAGCGCAATGTCATCGGCATAAATCATTAGCCACGGGGATGGTTCGTGGACCTTTGCCGAGACTACGTCAAGCACTATGCTGAACAGAAAAGGGCTTAGAGCTGAGCCCTGGTGGACGCCAACTGTGATTGGGAATGAATGAGTGACTCCAACGGCAGTCCTCACTACAGATTTCGGGTTGTGGTACATATCTCGGATGATGTCAATATAGGTTTGTGGCACGTTTTTCTCCTTCAAAGCCCACCAAATTACTGGACGCGGTACGCAGTCGAAGGCCTTTTGCAAGTCGAGAAAAGCCATGTGCAATGGCTTATTTCTCTCCCTGTATGCTTCGACCAGCATTCTAAGGGCAAAGATGGGATCTATGGTGCCATAGCCAGGTCGAAACCCATACTGACACTCCGAGACGACGCACTCTTGCCGGAGCCTGGCATCGATTACGCGTTCGAAGAGCTTCATGGTATGACACATGATCTTAATCCCTCGGTAGTTACAACAATCCTGTACACTGCCTTTACCTTTGTAGATTGGAGTGATGATGCTAGATCTCCAAAAGTCAGGCATACTGCGACTAGTGAGTATGCGGTTAAAAAGGTCAGTGAGTATAGTCACACCATAAGGCCCCATCGATTTCCACGCTTCAATCGGTAAGTCATCAGGACCCACGGCTTTTCGAGTTTTCATGCTGCGGAGACAACGTAGTACCTCGTCCGACGATATAGGGGCAACAAGCCCGAGATTATGAGGCAGTTCTGGTGGGGATATGTTTGCGCGTTGAGTGTTTAGTAACTCACTGAAGTAGCTCCGCCACCTCTCCTTCACCATACCTGGGTCGCAAACAAGGGTGCCATCTGAGATCTTCACACTAAGACATTTGGTGATATCCTGCGTTGCTTTCTCGCGTGCCCTTGCCAAACGAAAGATGGATTTTTGGCCCTCTTTGGTCTCCAAAGTGTCATATAATGGTGACAATTTATCATGTCGGGCTTTGGCAACGGCTCGCTTGGCGGCATACTTAGCGGCTTTATACGAGTCATGGTCTTCAGGAGAGCTGGTCTCTTGCCACTTCTTGAAGCGCGTTTTCTTCTCTCGGATCGCCTCCTGCACCTTCACATTCCACCACCACGTTTCCTTGTCGATGACACGGCCTCCCTTCGAAGTGCCAAGTACCTGTTTGCCAAGCGTACTGACTGCCAACTGGATCTCAGAGTACCAACTATTCGCGGATTGTTCGTCGCTTGCACTGAAGTCTAAATGAAGAGCGGCTTCGCGAAAGTCTTCTCTCTGTGGTCCATTCAGCAGCCACCACTTGGTTCTAGGACTGCGTCGCTCGGGCACTTTCTTCCTAGGTACTACCAGAAAATCCATGACAAGGATGCGATGTTGCGTTGTGAGACTTTCTCCTGGAATAACCTTGCAGTTAGTTACTTTGCCGATTTGGCTCCTTCTTATAAGCAAGTAATCAATCTGGGTGGCATGTAACCCACTTTTGTAGGTTATAAGATGATCGGGTTTCTTCTGGAAGAACGTGTTCACGACCGCTAGGTCTGATACGAGGCAGGTACTGAGAATTGAATCTCCCTCTGCGTTTGCGCGGCCATACCCGAAGCCGCCATGAACACGCTCACACCCTCGAGATCCCTCGCCTACATGCCCATTAAGGTCGCCGCCTACGATGATGCTCTCTGAATTGGGGATGCAGCGCAGTACGTCTTCCAGTTCGTTCCAGAAGGCTACTTTCTCCGACTCTTGGCAACCGACTTGAGGAGTATAAGCACTGACTAAATGAGTGATTAAGCCTTCACTCAGTACCTTGACCCGAATAAGTCGATCGCTTCTTCTGTCAACTTCAAGGAGGCCTTTCTGAAAGTCTTCAGACAGTACCACCGCTACGCCATTCTTCCCGGAAGGAGAACCGGAGTAGATCAGCTTGTAACCCTGTCCGATATCTCGTGATTTATTTCCTTTCCAACGCGTCTCTTGTAGGAATGCAACATGCACCCGGCGTCTCATCAGTACTTCTGCCAGTTCTCGGTGGCGGCCAGTAAGGGAACCTATATTCCAAGTGGCAAAGCGGAGTTTCTTTTTGAGTACTTGCGTCTTTAGCCGTGCCCGTACTTGACACGGTAGCCCTCGTCCACTTGTCGCAGGTGTAGGGCGATGTGCCTGCGCGTCGTTATACGGCGACGCCCTAGCCACAGCACTCAAAATTCTTTTCATATCTTTCCATAAAAATGACAGGTTTGTGATATTACATGGAGCGACTGCCGTCTGACCTTCAAAACCCCGAGGGGGGAATCACAAATCGCCAGAGCCTCGTTCGTTGTCCAGCAGGGTGCACCACGAGCAGCTGAGGTTGACTAGGGTCCGTGAGGTGTTGTTTGAACCCCTTACACCCCGATAAATTATCGTTGTATTATATAAAAAAAAGGATTGAAATAAATTATCGTTGTTTTTTTTTTAATATATGCTTGGAAAAATTATAGAATAAACTATATGACAATAAACATTTTTTTTTTGTGTAAATACGTGTTATCGACGTTTATCGACACTACATGGATAGTATGGCACTAGTTTCAAAAGAGCCGACAGAGGTTCGAATTTCACCCACACATGTATATACATGTACAAGTTAGATCAATTTTCACGGGACTTTCACCAGAAGATAGCGGACATCATAGCAAGTAAGTTAGTGTATTTTAATTCAGACTAGCTGTTAACCGCCGCTTCGCCCGCAGTATTATCTCCAAAACGGTTCGACCGATTTTCACCAAACTTTCACTGACAGATAGCTGACTTTATAATAAGTAATTTAAGCAATTTTAATTTATACTAGCTATTAACCGTGGCTTCGCCCGAAGTGCTATCCTCAAAACGGTTAGACCGGTCTTCACGAAACTTTCGCTGGCTGATAGCTGACTTTACAAAAAGTAATTTAGGCAATTTCAGTTTATACTAGCTTTTAACCGTGGCTTCGCCCACAGTGCTTTCTCCAAAACAGTTAGACCGATTTTGACGGGACTTTCACTGGCAGATAGCGGATCTTATAAAAAGTAATTTCATTTATTTTAATTTTGACTATACATATAATAAGAATGAAGTGTCTGTATGTAATATCAAAAAAAAAATCACTGATTGGGTATTAAAGTATACACGCTACTGATAACAAAAATGTAATTTTTTAAATTCTTGTCGGTCTGTCTGTCTGTTTGTCTGTTTGTTCCGGGTAATCTCCGAAACGGTTGAACCGATTTTGACAGGAATTTCACTGGCAGATAGCTGAAATTACAGCGCGTTACTTAGGCTACTCTAAATTAGACTGGCTATTAACCGCTGCTTTGTCTGGAATGCTATCTCCAAAACGATTGGACCAATTTTCACGGAATTTTCACCAGAAGATAGCGGACATCATAGTAAGTAATTTAGTGTATTATTATTTAATGTGTGTGTTTTGTGTTTATTTTGTTTTTGATAGATAGCGAACATTATAAAAAGTAATTGAGGTTATTCTATTTTAGACTAGCTGTTACCCGCGACTTTGTCTGCATGAAATTTAGCAAGATTTTAACTCATTATTTATTTTTAATTAGAGAAATAATTATTAGCTTATTGTTACAATTCGACATTTTAATTATTAATAACTTTAATGATATAGCGGTCTTCTTAATAAGATCATAGATTATAAACGTATTACGTAAAGAGTTCCGTAATACAATTTCTTGCGGAACAGACAAGCGTTTATTTTTTGTGTAGTCATAAAATCTTAATTATAATCTATACTAATAATATAATAATAATATTATAAATGGGTAAAGTTTGTGAGTTTGTGACGTTGTAGGGGGTAATCTCGGGAACTACTAAACCGATTTTGAAAATTCTTTTACCAATATAAAGCCACGTTATTTATGAGTGTTATAGGCTACATATCATCACGCCAAGATCAATAGGAGCGGAGCAACAATGAAAAATGTTTTAAAATCGGGTATTTTTTCCTTTTGAGAGCTTCCGCTGCGTCTTAGCCCAAAATAACTATAACACGCGTGCGAAGTCGCGGGCAGAAGCTATTAACTAATTATATTATCTATAATCTATACTAATATTATAAAGAGGTAAAGTTTGTGAGGTTTTAGGGGGTTATATCTGGGGAGTCGGAGAAAAATGGTCTAATGAAAACGTTTCTTACGAACGCTGCCTTAATTACGACTATTATGAGATATATATGATTGAGTTCTAGAGAAAAGTTGTAGCTTGTTAATGATTATTACCGCTCAACGAAGTGGGCACGGGTCGCCTAGTGGTAATATATATTAAATGTAATGTGAATGTAAATCTTTATAATAATATTTTACGTTAATGTTTCATTAGTTCCTTATACAGTGTAAGTGAGCACTGGGGTAGTTATGTTATGGGTTAAGGCTACAAATATGTTGCTGGTGACAAACCTCCTTTGGTACGCTGTAAGTATTTATATATCTAATGTACACGTTACATGTTACTGTAAGTGGCGTGCGTGTCGTACTTACAATTACTTTTAAAGAGCATTTCTATAAGTGTACATGGTTTCACATTTTTATAATTCTTTTAATACGAATAAGAAAAAAACAGAAAAAATATATCGTTGGTTTCTACAGAGAAAGATATTATTGCCTATAAATACTTGGAAGAGAGTTGGCCTAAAGATTTTTATGTGTATAAAAATGATATAAGTAAAACTGGTGATATAGCAGGTATATCGCGAGCTTACGTATACAGATTTACAGAAACAGATACATAAAAAAGAGAACTGGGCTGGCTACAACCACCTCTACAACGCTTACCAAGGCACTCTAGAGTTGAAAGTTTGATATGGGTGCAATACGTCGAAAAGTACACATGTTTTAGTTTAATAATGAATTGCCTACTATCGATAAGGTTCTGGAAGCAGTAAATGCTGATGACATGTTACCTAATTATAAGGGGACAACTTTCGTTCATTATTGTTCAAATTGCAATTTAAATACATCAAACATTCTCGCAAAAGTGCAATAATTGACCCGGAAGGAATGCTATTGTAGATAATACATTTAAAAACTATTTCAAAGTTAAGGAATGAGGGGAAGAAAATTTATTATTTGGATGAGACATGGCTTAATGAAGGTTAGTTAAATATACAAGTTATTTAGTATATTTGCAATGGCATTAGGCATTTTAGTGAAAAGTGTAAAGTTATAACATTTATTTTCAATTAAATTGTCTCTTAATATTATCAAATATTAACACTAATATTTATACTATCAATAACAACTATTAATGTAACTACTAATTAGGTACTACTGTAATTACTAGTTCATTGCAGAAATGTTTTTATGTAAAAACTCCATGTAAACATAGCATTAGAGTTGATAATTACTACTATGTTTCAAAAAATAAAAACAATATTATTTAATTTATTATACATTTATAAATATACTTTAATTATTTTTATAATTATTTATATAAATTTGTTTCAGGACACACTCTGAATAAAGTCTGGCAAGATAAATCTAATAAGTCCTCAAAAGAAGCTCACAGTGAAGGTTTACCGACTGGCTTAACAAATCCTGGTTGAAAAGATTGATAACACATTAATAATATAGTTCATATAGGTAATTTAACTCATACAAGCTCACAACTTTATTCTCTACGGTCAAATATATTCATCATTAAACTTTCTAACAAAATTAGATGTATATAATAACTATAATGTATGAAAATGTTATATTCATATATGCCTATAATTATGTAACAAAACATGGAATGTCATAAAATACAAATTGTCAGAGAGTATAAATAAACTAATGGCTTTTGTTTAGTTTTATTATTTTAGGAGGTTACACTATTTCCAGGAGAAGTAGACGGCTTTGGCCCATGAATTTGCTTGAGTTGCTTATGAAACATAGTTTGAATTATAGCATATAACAATAACTATCAAATGATATTCAGATTTCTCTGTTAGCGTGTTGAAGAAAACACAATTTTAATTATTTAACACTCTGAACACTTTGTATAAATTAAAAAAAACATACATAACATAATCTCACATTATATTACTTTAGATATATGGTTAATTCAAATATAAATGTTTTATTTTACAGGATAGAACTCAGGCTTCTTAGAAGGTGGTGAATTAATTTTCAAGGCAAAGAAAGCTGATACCGACTATCACTCTGAGATGGATGCATATAATTTTGAATAATGGTTCAGCCAAATTCTGTAGACAAGAGTTGGTGATAATCTAACAGACTTCAGATTTTTCTGAAAGAATAAATTTATAAAGCAATGTCTTTGGTATTATTTAATTGTGATTGATATGTTACATCTGTAGTGATGTGCTGAAGCTTAGTGGTATTATCATTGAATGCCGCATTGGTTGAATTGATTGGTTAATGATTAAAATCTTTCTCTACTAAGCACCTACTAATGTGTCACGGCAGTAAATTACTGTACAACTGTTGTACTTGAGACCTAGTTGGGTTGGTTAGGGTTTAGCTTGTTACCGTCATCCGCTATGTATTTAAAATCGCAGGCTATTGTGGTTAAATCCTTAATCTAATCGTACTAACCTATTTGTAAATATGTTTGTGGGAAGTAATATCGGAAACTACTGATCTGATTTTGAAAATTCTTTATTACAGGAAAATATATTTTACCCCCTAGTGACATAGTAAACTATATTGTTATAGCGTAGTAAATTATAACAAACGCGCACAAAGTATAATATTTATGTAAAAAAAAGTTTTAGAACCTATGGTCTTTTGGTTTACATTTTGTCTCACGGTAAAATGAATGGACTATAGTTGTAAATTGTATATATTTGAAAAACATAGATGCGTTCGTTCTTGACGGATGCACTGAGAGAGGTGTTGGTTACAGACATCAAAATCGTTCATATATTGATCCAGTGTCGAGAGAGTAAAATTATGATACCCAATTTCTGAAATTTACTGAATGATTCACGAGGCCCCATGTTATAAATTGCGCGTATTGCCCGTTTTTGTAGTAGGAATATAGTATCTAATTCTGCTGCTGTCCCCCAAAACAAAATATCATATGACATTGAGCTATGGAAATAAGTGAAGTAGACCAACCTAGTAGTGCTAATATCTGTAAGCTGGCGAATCTCACGAACTTTCGTGAAAATCTATCCAGTTATCTTTGGGTAAATGTCTTTCACTTTTATATTTTCTTATAAGCAACATATACATATATACGAATATGATATATATATATGTATAACGTGTCTTATATGTTATATCGATGTAAAAAGTACTGTCATACGAAATTTCGTGAAAAGCCGTCGTATTAACAGTTCTTGCGTAAATTTCTTCTTTTTGAGTTTTCTTATAAGTAAGATATACATATATGCGGATATGATATATATGTAACACATGTCCTAAATGTTATACCGGCGTATAAACTATTACCGTACCAACTTTCATCATAATTCGTCGAGTTGTTTTTGCGTGAATCCCGTACAAACGACAGACTGATAGACAGAAATTTTAAAAATTATGGATATGTGTTCTGTCATTCATTCTAAGCCCCCAGAGTATTTTTTTCTTTAAAATATCTAATGTACAGATTTCGTCCCGTTACCCTTTTATTATATATATAGATATAATTATATATATAGATATGGTAGTGATACTCCTTTAATTGAAACTTGCACAGTCTTTCCCAGTCTTAAGACTATATTATCTATTTCTGGCCTTTAAGGTTTCTCATAGTTAATTCTATTGATAATAGTAATATGTTAAAATTAACATGATAAAATATAATTAATTAGTAACTTTCTAATTCTCCTTATTATTCTCAAAATTCAGCCATCAAGTAACCGACGACAAAATAAAAGGAACGTTGACATTAAATTAATAGCAACAATACCAAAAGTTGTTGTCAATAAGTTCAATGATGAATATTTGGTGGATCCCTGTACTGGTTATAGGGAAAAAAGAACCGATCTAAATAAAAATGGCACTGACAAAAGAAAAATTATAATAATAGATGGTAAAGATGCATTGAACGGTGAACACAAGCCAATAAAAGAAGATTTGAAAAACAGTGAGTATAATAAATACAGTAAAATATATTGATTTCGAAAAAGACTAATTATTTTCTAAAAGTGTATGAATGAAATACATAGTAAATTTACAATTAGTATTGTTATGATGCGGGTCCGTCTTCGGAGGAGATGACTTTACAGAGCTTAAGTTCTGCACAACTGAATACCCTCAATGGACACACACACGGTTTGTGTCGCTCAACGTACTCCGGTGACACATAGGGAAGTATTAAGCTATTATAGCTCTTAACGTTTGCGAAACTGAAATACTTAAACATGAATTATGTTGAAGCTAAGTTGTTATTAACGCATTTATTAATTAACTAGCTGACCCGTGCGACTTCGTCTGCACCAAATCGGTTATTACCGGTTTCGATTGTACTTTTAAACGCGAAAAATCTAAATAAATCTCAAAACCCGATTGCAGCGATACCTACTGTTTCAAATTGTGAATCCCAACTATCCAGGGACTCACTCAACCATATACCCAGTTGGTATGTGAGAAATATTTTAAAATAAGTTTAGAACCCGTTCGCAACATCACCTACCAGGTCCAATTAAGATAAAAAATAACCTATGTAGGAGCTTCGGCTCACTACTAGAACATTCCAGACTAACACGGACAGCGTAATGATAAAACTCGGAGTGCGTAAAATAGACTGTTTATTAAAAGGATCATAATAGATATATATAGAGACACGCGACATTTCATTTATTTGTTCAATTGTTTGAACGACGTTCTATTTATAATATTTACAAAAGTTTCAGCCAGCCTGCCAAAGAGGATGACATTCTCGGTAGCTACACCTACATATATTGTCGATAAATGTCTTCCCAGTACGTTGTCCCAGTAACTTCTGTCCCAATAAGCCTACAACCCGTTCGTAACATCATCTACCGGGTTCAATTAAAATAAAAACTAACCTACGTATATTGGCAGTAATGTAAAAAAAGCTTGAGAGGTCCATGGACCTCCAGTTGGAACGTAGTTCCTTTCCCTTTTTTGTAGGCGTTTACTATACGGTCAGTATAGTTTACATTATAAAATATCAAGTTGATAGAGTTAAATTGTAATTTAAACGTTAAAATATATTCATAAAATAAATAATGATAAATTAAACACTGAATGACATCATAACTATTTTCAACTTGTATTAAAACTTTTTCACACTACATTGTATTAAAGAAAAACATAAATATTAAAAAGATATGAGCAACATGTGTCATCTGTCACTTGCCTGTGACTATTTGTCTAAGAGCTAGGCAACGGTTTCGACAGCGAATTGGCTGCCGGTAAACCTTTACAGGCAAAAATATTGAACTTTATATAATTTTAGAATGTTTTGTTTTTCACTAACTTTTAAACGCTACTAAAACGTGAATTTATTATTGCCAGACATTTTTGATATTAACAATAATGTGCCCGATGCAATTTTTTGTAAATAAAGAAGTATGTTCAAACCATGTTAAGATATCTGTAATTTTATTGAAGTTATATTTCTTTTGGCGCGTTAGGGAAAAATGATGAGAGTAAATTTTTACGATGAACGCGCACACCGTAACAAAAAAATGATGAGAGTAAATTTTTACGTTGCGCGCACACACCGTCACGAAAAACCGACACCCTGAAGTTAGCTATAGTCAACATTTTGTTTCTTTGTATTTGTTGTTTGTATTTCTTTATATTAAAACTTTCATTGTATTAAATACCTTTTTTTTATTGTTAGTGTCGTTTTTTCTACAAACGTAGAATAAGGCGCAAGATAAAATTTTTGAAAAGATTTTTACTTGTTACGCCAAAGAAGTATAACTTCTAATGCGTGTACATAAGTACACACACACACTTTTTTTTAATATTATTTTATTTCAACATAAAAAAGGGTAAATTAAAAATATAATGTATTTTTTTATGTCATAGGAGGCAAACGGACAGGTGGGTCACCTGGTGTTAAGTAATAACTACCGTCCATAGACACTTGCAACACCAGGAGAGTCGTAAGTGCCTTGCCAACCTGTGTTGGAGGGGGAGGAAGCGGAAGGGGAGAGGAGGAAGGGGAAGAGAGGTGGGCCTCTCCGGTGCTCTCACTAATCGAACGAAACGCACTAATGCAAGCATTGTTACTTCCCGTCGGCTTTTTGTTAGAGGGTGGTACTACCCCGGGCGAGCCGACCCATTCATCCTGAAACCAGTAATAGCTTCAGCGTGGCTCTACCCCCTACCAAAACCTATGTATAGAATAACTTAGTTATAACTCTAGCTTAGCGCAACACTGGCTGTATAATAAAGATAGCCATAATTGTGGAAGAGCCTGGTTAACAAAATGAAATATGTTCTTTGCAAGGGAAAAAATAAAATGGTTTGAAATGAATTATTTTGTTTATAAAGAATATCACCAGGCACATTATTGTCAATAACAAAATTGTCTGGCAGTGAAAAATTCATGTTTTTAATAACGTATAAACGTTAAACTTATAAAAGTTACTGACAAAAAATGTTCCTTAAATTATTTATAAATCAAAATGTTGATCTGTAAAGGTGTAATTCGCATTAAAAAATACAACGTTAACCGGCTACCAGGTATCCTGAATCGTGTTTGGAAGGGCATAATATATCTTCATATTAAAGAACCAACTTTTCTCAAATTCTCGTTCTTCCAACGTTGCTGGCTCTTATACTAAGGTGTCGCAAAAAAGTCTAGTTACATTAACTAATTTCTTTTCTTTCGTTATCCTGGAGAACCCCTTGCGTTTTATGGGTCAAAAAGTATCCTAAATGTAACCTTGTAATGTACAGATTTGGCTTTGTTACAGTTTTATTATAGTATAGATAAATAAATAAATCTTGTCACCTTTGTTTAGCAAACATTTTTTTATACAATGAAATAAATGTAACAACATATAAGTGACAGTTTCGTCTATATTAATGTTTCATATGTGGTCGATAATTACGCACAGAAATGTCATGTAGCCGTAGCTCAGTTATAAGGTACTGGACTTTATATGGTTCGGCGGAGCCGACGGTTCGAAACACGGTGATTATTTTTTTTGGTATTTTTTTGAAGTAGCATAGGAAAATATAGCTTAATTTTTTAGCTAATCTGTCTGCTATATATAGCACAAAGAAAATTTACCAAAACCCGTCAAGAATATCATGAACTACATTTTTTTTTACTTTCGTCCTTTATCATGGAGAATCCCTTGCGTTTTATGAGATAAAAAGTACCCTAAATGTAACCTTGTGATATTAGTTATAACTGTGCCAAATTTCATCTAAATTGGTTCAGTACTTTCAGAGTGATACGTGTTTAAAGGGACAAACAAACAGGCAAATCCTGGAGAATCCCTTGCGTTTTATGAGACGAAAAATATCCTAAATGTAATCTCGTAATATTAGTTATCACTATGCCAAGTTTCGTCAAAATCGGTTCAGTACTTTCAGAATGATGCGTGTTCACAGGGACAGACAGAAACACATACAAAAATTTTAATAGGGATATTTTTGGCTTCTATATCGATAACAAAGCCTACCCCGAGCAAAATTTTCAAAAAATATTTAATGTACAGATTTGGCCCTGTTACAGTTTTATTATAATATTTAGCTCACCCCGTGTCGAAAGCAATCCACTAATATATCCGTTGCCAAAATTGTGATGATTTCATGTTTACTTTATTATTATCACAGTGCACAAAATTATTAATTGATTATTAACACTCATAAACTTTAGTGTCTTTTTTTTCAATACCCACACTTCATCACTAATTAAATGCTAATCGCCAAAGTGTTAACTAATGACACCTATCGGTGCATTACGTTAACCGGTAATTAGTACAGTATTGTCAAAAAATGCTAGTGTCTGGACATGGTAAAGAAGTAAGTACTTCCCGTAAAAAAATAATCTGTGTAGAAATATGTTTAGTAATATTATTGCGATATTTTAAAATATAAAAGCAAGTATTTCTTTCATACAATACTTATAATAGCACAACCGGAAATAGACACGATGAAATTAAAACTGTGCATATAAATTTGTAAAACTATTTTCTGTCATGAAAGCTTATAGTACAATGTCTCAAACCAAACTTCCTGATAATAATTCGAATATAAATTCATCCCAAAAAAGATTGTCTTGTTTCTTAATTTAAAAATCTAATTAGGAATATTATTCTTTCTAATTGATGTATTTTTACTTGACACGATAGATTTTAAAAGTGTATTTTTCCAAACTTCACATTATATAAGGCCCATGTCTTAGTTAATAATGATAGCATTTTTAAGTTCCGCCCGCAAAAACGTTTGCTATACCTGGTTTATTAGGTACTTAGCAAGAATATTAGGGTAGTGTATGATGAGTGATGATTCTTCTTTTATACATATTCATTTATTCTTAACATGAATGTTGCATTCAGGATCGTATGCAGTATTTTACTATAAATTCTGTTTAAAATAACATTTTTTTAAATTGTTGATCTGCCCTATAGTTCCAAGCTACAGAACCATATTGGCTTGAATATAGATTTAAGGAGTAGCTATGATGACTTTCGCTCAACACTCGTCACAAAATGTCACACATAGTGAATGCATGAATAATTTTTTTATATGAAATATTTTCAGGTCAAACAACTATACCTCGCGAGTCGATGCAAATTATACAATCTAACGAGTTTAAATTCCAGTCGTCAAACAACCAAATTATAGAACAGAATACAGGATTGAAAACTTCTTCCTACATCCTACCGACGACCACAGCGTATGTATTGGTTTATAAAATATGTCTCAATACTTTATTATGTTAATATAGGTTCTAAAGCACTAATGCACTTTGCATATTTGTTTTCTTTTGCCTATTCAGAAACTTTTCTTTTTACTTTTCACTAATAAATATAAAATTTTAAAAGATGCATTAACGTAAAAATTATAATTAAACCTATTTACCCAATGAATATAAATTACAATAATAGATAATGTTATAGCAAGGTGGTAAAATAACATTGTAATGCTATATCAAATTCAAAGCCTAGTGACATATGTCTGCAACCAAGTGAACAGTGATACTTTTTGTTATGTGGGCATATCCTGCATAGAATACCCAATTACCGACCCTCTGCCAAGTAGCTAATACTGGGTAATTCAGACACCTTACTGGCAATGACCTAACGGGGCTTCTTCATGGCTTTTAAACTGTGAATTGGGCGCTCAGTGGTATCTTTCCTTTCGTAACTAGCACGGAGTTTTAACCTCTCTTTGAAAAGTTTAGATTACATCGCTAGTCAACGTCAAGGACCTAAGACTTGGCAAACAATTAAAACGGCTATAGACTTATGGGTATATTAATAAAAACTAGATGTGCTCGCGACTCTGTCCGCGTGGAACCTAATGTAAAAAAATAGCGACTAATAAAGTCATCTGAATGTATTAAGTCCATTTACTTATCTACATTTCTCTCGTACTTAAGTCGTGCCGTCATTAAAATTACAATAACTTTTGATAGAGTGAACCGATTTTAAACGTTAATTTTAAAGTGAACCAAAACTAAATGTAACTTGAGCATAAGCTTTATGATTTTCTTGGTAAGGTTTAATATTTTCAGGTACTTACCGTTGTAATAATTTCACCAATTGACAAACTTATTTTTATTTTATTTCCATTTAAATAGTACTGCGAATAATTCCTGAATATATTAAAATTCGAGAACGTAGAATTCGCTTTTTTTAATGCAAGTCCTTCTTACTGGCCAGTAAATTTCTCCATATCTTGACACATGTATGTATTTTTTGGTTATTACGATTAAATCATTACTACTCATTTGGTTGCAGCACCCTCGCTGAATACTTCTTGGTGTACGTTTTTATTTATTTCTATTTAAACTGAACTGAACTTGAACCACACGATAAGTGGTCAATTTGTATAAATGCTTAAAGGAAAGTTTCAGAAGTATCTATACTAGAGTATTATCTGGCTGCAGGGTCATAAATCATATTTTGCATGGTCATGTATGCTATCGATAATAAACCGATTACAGGTATTGACTAAGAATAAAGCGTGTTCATTCGTCTGTAAGTCTCGTAATACGTAATTACTAAATACTTAACGAGATGGAAGCTTATTATTTACTATTCCTATACGTCATTACATGTTGCCATAAGACCTATAAGTAAAAACGAGCGCGTCATATTCCGCTCTAATTACATGTTTTATTGCCCCGCCTGTAGCGAGATTTTGTCTCTAGTAACGTATGTGTGTTTGTAAATTTTAATTATTTCATCGGTTTTGTCCCACTTAATTACTTTATTCCACTATTGGGTGTCGTTTTTTTTCCATTTTCCTGGTTTTAGAATATTTCAGTGGTTACATTTTAAAATAATCTCAAGTCATTAGCCACGAAAATTTTTGAAGATTTGAAGGAAGAAGAAAACTGAAACTCTTATGAAAAAAAATCTTTAAAAAAACTTAGACTTTACGAATAAAATTACTGTTGGTTAATTTTTAAATGTAAAGGCTCATATTTATTAATAAACTAATAAAACATAAACCATAAAGATGTTTGCCAATTTTTCATCTCACATCGTCATTGACGTCGCAATAAGCGATTTTTTCATTCGGGTCATAATACAATAATTTAGTTGGACCCCTATGATACCGAAATATACATATTCGATTCAATTCAATATTCAAAACTTGATATTGTCTTCTATGAATTTCTTCTAGAGACGACTAACTTTGCATGCCCTTACTGAATAACCGGTTACAGATTTTTGAATATTGATTTTTATCGAATGAAAAATTATGATGGGGTATAATAAAATATAAAAAAACACTGCTGGCTCTTTATTTCTGTGATTTTTGTTTTGTTTATGAATCTTTCGTTCTATAATTTGTCTTCTGTTTTTTTATATACAGATGCATATCTATGTATGTGTGTGATTATAAATAACATACGAGTATCGTTATTTGTTGAAAAATTTCAAAGCAAATATTTTATTCCTATATCCTAACATACATGTATTATATAACGCAATAAAATAAAACAAAAATTGATGAATATTCAGACTAACTATTAATGTCTCATTTTGTCACTGGCGTTGGTATGTGAGATGTAATAATGGATTGCCTGTGGAACTTTCATTGTGAAGGCTGATAAGGATATCATATTTTAAAATTTGGAACGTATTATCATGAATTTGTGAAACGCAATCAATTAACATGCAGTACATACATATGCAAGCTGTAGATATAATATTTTGTTTCTATTTTATGTGGCTTTTGCTTTCATCGCATGGTACAGCTTACACCCGGCACCAATGTCACCCTTCGATGGACAGCTTGATTTTTCCTGTGAGTTCTCATGCTTAAATTCTTTTTTTTTGTAGAGCTGTCTTTTCACCTTACTTAAATAAATATCTGGCTCCAAGGACTACTTAGTATAAAAGTTATTCTTAACCTTCCGTGTACTAAGTGACTAAATCTCACGTGCTGTATGTACTAGGAGGGGTTTGCCATACTCTGAAAATTAAATCAACAAATTATTATTTTATTACAGTTACTAATATGAAACATATTATAGTAACTAATAAAGAATGGATTTAATTAAAACACATATTTATTCGTGTTTTTAATATACATAAAAAAACACTCAACTTCTTATTCTATAATATATACTACAGTTATAAGTCTGCAGTAGTTATATCTACTTGTAACTTATTAACAATATATAATAAAGAAATAAACTGCATGTTTCAAACATATAAACGTGTTACATTTTTTACATATGTGCATAGTCTTTTTTCATTTCTCCTATAGGGTAAATTAAACTTCGCTGCATTGCATGATATCTTTTTGACAGCGGTTTTTAAGGGATTTTTAAAAATATTGTTTAATTCTATGGCGCAGTTCTCTAGGAGTCTTTTGGTTGCCATTTTGGGTTCAGGAGCTAAAGATAAACCTTATTTCCGTATGAATTTTTCTCTTAAACATCCTTTCTCATCCAAATGCCGTACTAGCCACCTAGTTTAAGATACCCAAACACATTTTACGCAAGTGTGTTAACATTGTGAGGCAGCCGCCGGACTGAACGGATCGCACTAATTACAGCGGTAATATCTAATTTGCAATAATTGGTTTGGTTGGTATTGGTTATTTGCACATTTCATTATTAGACATTATTTTTAATTGTGGATTTGCATTGCCGAAACATGATCACATGATCTCACAGTGTTTTATAATGTTTGTACCGTGTTACCATTGCACAATGACATATTAACACTACAGATCAAAGTACTTTCAGAAATAAATCTCATCAGAAACCACTACGAAAACGTTAGCGTTGATATTTCAATTAAAAAAAAGACAAATAAGTTAGGTACAATGTTTAAGGTAATGTAGATTTCAAAAAAATTAAGATTAACACATTCAACCCTGTCGTAGTGACTCGTACGACGTATTTTATTATATATATGCCGTGCGATGAATACGCTTTGTTAAAGTACAGGTCAATATATCGTTGTATTTTACTGTTACCGTTAATATGTAATTCGGATTGTAACCGTACCAAAAAAATATGGTGTTTTTTTTTGTTTCATCTCACATTTTACAAAAATTATAGTACCGGTCAGGTGATGGAACATTTCATCTCGATTTATAAACAACAGACAATTTATCAATTCAGGGAGATTTGTTTTCGCTTGGAAATTTTGTCCAAATTACATGTTAACGCTGTGACTGTATTTGTGTTCCAACGCTGGGTGTTTATAATTCAAACCTCTTAAGTAATATTTCTATAAATTATTATTTATAATGATGGTTGAGCAGTACAGTCTCTGGAAACCGCTACCATTGACATGGATTCAATGAGGCTGAGCTATCGGGGAAAAAACTCATAGTGAAGTCATAATAGGGTAGGGAAGCCACTAATAATCGCTAGTTCGCTAATACTATCACACTTATAAAAATGCTTGTGCTGAGTTACCTATAATCTTGTCTAGCAGGGAACACTAAACAATTAACATATTAAAAAAAATCGTATTTATTCACAGACTGCTAAAACGGAAATAAATAAATATGGTAGAAACCCTTGCCACAGCTATTATTTAAATGTAAAAGGGTCATTTATACAATTTATTAATTTTTTCAAGTAAATGTTAATGCCAAATATAATAAATATCCTTTGATAAAAATAAAATAGTGTTGAGTGTAAAACCTGTGGCTGTGTTAATCCTAATTAATAATACAAATAGGAATGCCAATTTGCTTGTATATTTTTTTACGCTTTTATGTCTTAAGTACATAATCGATCATAGTGAAATTTTGCATACATATTGTAAAGCACATAGGTAAAGGGATAGAGTGCACCTTTCTTTCAGCAAACTTCCCGAGGAATAGGTCAAATCACATTAATGCGAGCGAAGCTACCGGCAAAAGCTAATGATGACATAAGTGTGTAGCTGTGCGGCTATGTTCTATGTTAATTATCCGATACGAAATATATATAAGGGTTGTTGAGGTATGTATACTTGGTACACATATATGTTTCAACAACTCATATATGTATGAATAGTTAGCTTAGCTTTCATAGGTCGCGAATTGCATGTATCAGGCAACAGCTAAAGCCGAGGTGTGCCGCGCACCCTTGAGCTAGTTGTCAAAATAAAATCGGCTGAGTGCCTTAAGCGCTCGCCTTAGTAGTCCGGTGAAGCTGTTAAGACCTTGCTTGGTCAATAGCGTAGTCAGTTCGAAAAAAAAAAAAAACTGTGCGGCTATGTAAATTTATCGTTTCATGTCAATGCAATTTGGTACTATTATTTTAATGACACAGTTCTAACATGTGTAATAAGTTGTATATACGTATTTTTCAGTTCTATATTCATTGTTGTCTACTGAACTTATACAAACGGCGACGAATTCTGAAAAGTTTGAGGATGCCATGGAAATAATCGTCGAAGACGGAGTAAGTGTGATTTTACTTGAGAATATTCTTTTATCTTTTCTTTTAATATGAGTAATCAAACCGTCATATAATTCATTTGATATTTGAAATAAATAAACATACAATTTTGAATTTACATTTCATTATCATTACATAGTATAAAACAAAGTCCCCTACTGCGTCTGTCTGTCTATCTGTTCGAGATAAACTCAAAACTACTGAAAGGGTCTTTATGCGGTTATCACTAATGGATAATGTGATTCACGAGGAACGTTTAGGTATATAATTTGTCCAGGATTTTTTTTAATTCAGGGCGGGATGTCTGCCGGGCCCGCTAGTTTGTTTTATAAGTCAAAATACAATAAACGTGAGCACTAAGCTAGAAAAGTGATCAGATCGTGATCTGATTCCGGAATATTAGACCGTTTTCTTTTCTATTTCTATTATTTTTTTATTGTACAATTTCCTTACTTAAGATAAGATACAAGATACATCTGATTATGATTCCTTGAATAAAAATAATTGTGTCGTTGCATTTAAATATGAGCTAAATCCAATTCTAATTGTTCATATAAGATTTTTAGTTTTTTTAAGATTTCCATTTTGTATACACCGCGATCGAAGTTCAAATTTTGCCGTTCATTAAGTTTATAGCTTTTTTTTATAATCTTCATAAGTTACATGTATAAAATTTTCAAAAATAACGGTTACAATTGGATTAAGTTAATTTTGAAATGCAAACTCAGTCTTTCCATTAATATTAAGGTAATTGGATTTAGTTAATTTTGAAATGCAAAATCAGTCTTTCCATTAATATTAAGATAATTGGATCTAGTTAATTTTGAAATGCAAACTCAGTCTTTCCATTAATATTAAGGTAATTGTATTTAGTTAATTTTGAAATGCAAACTCAGTCTTTCCATTAATATTAAGGTAATGAAATATGTCGTCATTAATTACTCGTGTCGTTTTCATTCCTATGTATTAATTTGTAGGCTCGTTTAATTATGTTATTTTTCACTTAGGTCGATTACGTATATTGGAACATATATATTTCTTATCCACTCTTTGCTCACAGTAGTACATCTTGTACAGAAAAAAATTACATTCCTAATATACAATATATTTTACACATACAACTCTTATACGCTAAGGCAATAAGTGGATCGTGATTGATTTGTAAGATAAAAATTAGGTATTTATTTATACAAAAATTTGCCACCTTTGATGTACATATAGATAATACAAATGGTATTGTGTTTTATTGAAATTTATGTGATTAGATATTTTTGTGTGAGATGCCATTTTGAATTAGGCAACTTTCATATAGTATTTTTGAAGATCGTCTTCATTTGCTTAGTTTTATCGTAACTAAACAAGAAGATAAACATAGTGTACGTACCAGATAATAACTCAGTTAAAGAAATTTATCGATTGAGTTTTATAAAGTGTTGCTGCCAACATC
This sequence comes from Antheraea pernyi, assembly GCA_015888305.1. Taxonomy (NCBI): domain Eukaryota; kingdom Metazoa; phylum Arthropoda; class Insecta; order Lepidoptera; family Saturniidae; genus Antheraea; species Antheraea pernyi. The sequence continues at coordinate 616,750 of MU158704.1, forward strand.
GATGTGACCCATTCTACAGGTGTTGACGTTTTACTTCAGAGGTTTTGAACCTTTCAAATTGTTTAAAAGTTGTTAAAAGCTAAAATTAAATGTATAGATCATATTATCGATAACATTGCGAGAGCGACCAACAATACCTGAGTTTGAATCCATTGCCAAAGAATTGTTTTCTCGGCCTAGTTAATTCTTATGAGCGGTAATAAATCTCTACTTCTGTTTTTTTTTAAATTATTTTTTGATAAAAAAATATTATATACATCCCTTATCACGATTCTGAGGTTATAATTGTTTTATGTGTGTTTGTTTGTATTGTAAAATTTTTTATTTCATTTAAATTACCTTTTGTACCTGGAAACTATATGCCGTTGATAAATTTAAAGGAAATAAAAGTTTTGTACAGAATTTTAACAGTAGGTGTTTACTGAGTAGGTACCATGCCGTATACGATTCATAAAACATAATTTATTGTTTCATAAGAATTCGATGTAATGTCATCATACAATATGTGTGTTGCTTTATAATTGACATCTGAGATTTAATGTGGTGAAAATATTATAACATCTGTTATAAATAAAGTTATTTTTAATATTATAGGATTACAGGGAGCGAATCGAGAAGCAAAATAAAATGAAATGTATCTTCTGCGCCTGGCGCGGTTCCAGATTTATCTATGAAGATCATTGTAGGCAGGTCGGTTCATCTCTCTATTTTTTCAATAAATCACCTCCCCTTCCCTCTCTTCTCCCCTCCCCTTTCTACTCCCCCTACTCATTCTCCCACTTCTCCCAAACACAGGCTGGCAACGCACTTACGACTCCGCTAGTGTTGCTAGTGTCTATAGACGGCGGTGATCACTTACCATCAGGTGAACCGCCTGTTCGTTTGCCTCCTATGATATAAAAAAAAATCTCGGTGGGAATGCTGGGTTTCTTAGACCGGACCACTGGGTTCGGCAGCGGCACTGTTGACGCTGTGTAGGAGAGCTGCTTGCTCATAACAGCCCTTTTCCCTTTTTGGGCCATATGTTCAATGCTATACAGATGATAACACCATCCATGTCGTATCCAATGAAGTATAATCAATCAAGCGTAACGTGAAAGGGCATGTATGCAGGCCGGCATGACAGTGACGACCGATGAAGGATGGCGTATCTCTCGGTAGTCGCCGTTGTTTTTGGATCGTGCTTACCATCAGGCACAGTCACTTTGCCGTGTTACTATAATAATAAAAAAAACCGGCACTAGTGCGAGTATGGACGTCCGTGACACGAAAGGACGCGCCATCGTCGTTGGGAGTCAAGTTACAAGGCCTGTTATGCGTCGATTATTGCTCCGACTCGACAAAACCCGAGGCTGGATTTGCTATATAGTGACTCGGAATTTTTTTTATCGCTAGTTGAACAACACAACACACGTCACCCCACATACGTGAACGTGTACACACAGGTATTATTATTAGGTATTAAAATTATTATTATATTATATCCTTATTAAAATATGGAAAAAAAAGATTACCGTAGTTGTCATACACGAAATACACGTTTGAATTCTTGAGGCTCACATACCGGTACACATGTGTGTCACAGGAATTCCTATATGTATGAATAGCTTAGTTTAGCTTAGACAGATTCGCGAAGTTGTATCCAAAGCAACAGCTCAAGCCTAGGTTCGGCCACTCTTGCACCCTTGAGCGTGTTGCCACGCGGTGAAATGTCTTAAGCACTCGCCTTAGTAGTCCGGCGAAGCTGTGAAGGCACGTCAGGCTAATAGTATAGTCAGTTGAAAAAAAAGCTTCTGGATCTCGGGTATGTTCAGGAGCTTATTCACTTGAGAACCTCTACGTCCTTGGTGGAGGGCTTCTCTTCTTCTGTCTCTGCATCCACAGTCGTATGTACAGCATCAGTATAAAGCGATTCGATTGGTCCATGTTTAGTTCCACTATTCGATGTACTGTGTATCGGACACACGCCTTTTTCGTGGCGGTTTTTAATATTGATGAATGAACTTATAATAGGCTTTTATTGCTTCGTATTAGAAGGTAGGCTTTGACAGTTTTGTCAGTAATTACTTACGGTATAACACTCTCTAACGGTAGAACGAACCTTTCCGCCGAAATATATAGTGAACCCATCACAGCAAGAATAACATACATATAGAAGGAGAATTACTCGCAACTCTTTGGTTATTTAAATAATTCTTCGAGCTGTTATGTGACGAACTGGTCGTTACGTCATAGAGTTAGTTCAGTAGTTTCTGATGTGATGCTATGGATTCGACGTTGATGTGTCTGCTTTCAGGATCACAATGATTTAATTGAAACGTACGAAACAGACGTATGGACGATTAACTTTTCCTTGGGAACCCTCTTCGAATGTCTTACCTGGCTTTACCGCATCGTAGAATACAAGTCAGCGCTGTACATTTTCAAATGTAAATACCAACCTGAAGATGATAGCGTCCTTGCGGTGATTTATGTATGTTATATTTCCACTTTCGTAGGTTACTTACAAATACTGTCTTATTTGACATAAATGATCGTTTACAGTTAAAAAAAAACATATTTTTGCAATCAGTTATATATTCTTTTATTTATTTACACAACATGTCCAAGTGTAAATCGAGTAATGGGAGGGTGGACCTATATCCTTAGTAATGTAGTTAGTAGTAACCAAACTCTATAATTACGAGTTTTATGGGCTAAATAATCTGTGATATTCTTTCTTAAAGTCGAGTTATCTTATATCACAAAAATATATGTACTTGTAAGTGTTTAGCGATCGATTTTCAACTTGAACTAGCTAGAAAAAGCAATAAACAATCCCTAATCTGAAGACTCCATCACGATGTTTTACTTCGCTTAACGCACAGGCTCATTGGAAGATTCGAATCCATGTCTATCGATTCGGTGTCCTAGTGTGCTGCTTCTGAATCAGAGTCGCTACAAAATAAATAAATGCAAAATAATTGCACTTCCATCACCTTTTTCACAATTTGTCGCTATGCACCTGTACGTATATTCTGATAGCTGATCTTAAAAGTAGGTATATATGATATACTTATATGTTTAGGATCTATTCGATTTTACCACTTATCTCGGATAGTTTTCGATAATTGGTAATACATATAAAATAACATAATAAATATGACAGAGTGAAAATGGTAATCTATATATTGGGGTGTTAAAATTTATCGTCTGGACTTTAAAAAAAGTTCGCCTATTTGTGAAATGCACACATATTTTTACCTTTGCACTACTGTGAGGCATATCAAAAACACGTCATTTTGCTCGTGAATTGATGAAAGAATCAAAATAAAATATAGATATACTTTCAAAGTACACTACTTCAGGGCTAGTCACTTTCTAAGCCAGCATGTTACCACCTTCAGCTACATTATTAATGAGCATTTCTTCAACTTATTATTTACTTTCAATTGGTGAGTTTAGGACTATATGCTTCTTTATTTTTCAGGGAATATTGCATAACGGACTGATTCCTTTCAAATCTGCTCAGATAAGAGCTATAGAAACGAATGTACGCTGGCCATATATGTGGATAGGCCCCGTTACAGAATTTATTAATGAGATACCAGACAGTATTAACATAAATGGTTTCAAAAATGAACTGTCCAGAATTTATCTAATACCGGTTACCAATGATTCATTGATTACCAGTGAATCAGTTAACATCTTACCAGAGGATTGCTTTGATTTCATAAGTCTCGATAATTACAATGTAGTGCTGCATGTCCATTTGTATAATGTTATTATATAAAAAAGATACTACTGCGTAACAATGATACTCATATTTCCATCCTTTTTTTTCTTTTATTACTTGTGTAGGTGAGTAGATGGAAGGAATAGAGTATTTATAATCTCTAGCCTTGTAATTCTTTTGTTAAAACTTTTGCTTTTTGATTTTGTTCCTATATCTTAGAATATAATTTACATATGTTTTTGATGTGATTTTGATTAGTACAAGATGAAATTATATAAGTGGAAACTTATATTACCTCATACAATTAATATTGCATTTATATGTTTAAAAAAAAGACGATATATTTACTTTGTGAAACCTTTAGAAATTTAAAATGATTTTTGACATATTTTGTTTTGACTTTATGATTTTAAGAGATGTTATACTATTTAGATGTTTATAAATAAAAGACAGGTTATTAGTATTATTAGGTTTAGTGACTTGTAAAATGTAGACTACAAAGAGAGACCAGAAATGAGATAATAATTTGATTGTTCATAGGGTTGTTATAGGAATTTGAGAAGCACAAATTTGAGAAGAGGCTATATATAAATTTTGGTACATGACGGCCATGATCTCAGAAAAACCTGTCTAGTTATCCTACTTTGTTTTTATAGTTTTAAGGTTGACTGATATTACAAAAGCTTTAATTACATAATACAGTTGACTGATTTACTGATTACTAATTTTTGTAAAACATAAAATCTCTATATGTATAACATCAGGTGGAAGGTAGAGCTTATTGCCTAGATATTCCACTTTGTTATATTTTATAGATTCAAATGTTGATTAATGACAAAAGTGCCTTAATTACATGAACTTTCTATGTTCACAAACTTTATAATATTATATATTTTTGTTGAAGTTTATAATTTTAAGGTTGATTTATGTCTTAAGGATGTTAAACACATAACGTAGCGTAATACTTTGTTACAAAAAAATATTGTTTATACATACAATGGAATTAGAATGTCCATGTAATGTGTTTAAACTCTTATATGTTAAAGTTTATAGTTTTAAGGTTGATTACTTACATAATGAACGGTAACTCATCATAACAGTGATTAAAAAAAAATTGAGCGTAAAGGAAAAGTGGAAGCCGCTTCCCGTATATTCTAAGATTTTTGATCCAAGCTAAGTTAATTAAAATTACTTCCATAATATCCTAAGTTCGATAAATTGTAATAGGATTATTATTGTTTGTTGAAAAATACACTTGATTTGCATATTATCGTCTATTATTTCCTTATAATTAAAATAGGTCTTGGTATGTATAGTTTTAATATTTCAGGTATTTGATTATTTATTCATTAGACAGAGCGTGATGCAATAGATGTGTCAAAGAATTCTTCCTGCCCTTTAATATCAATTGTGTACGATTATGTTACAACTTAACATTTTGTGGCCTAAAATGACGCATTACTATATACAGGCTTGTAGAAATTACGAAGAATCAATAAAAACTGACTAAATCCTTCTAAAAGAAACATAAATCCAAAATAAAATCAAAGTTAATCAGTAATAATCTTGGTTAATATACTTGTAAAATTAATTTAAACAAGTTTGTTACTGAAATTTTCTCGATATAACTCCGAACTAATAGTAGAGATCCTACTTCCTGTGTCGACTTCAAATTTAAGAAATTATGTATCTACATGTAACTCAATAAAATAAAGACGATCTGCTATTCCGTCATCATATATGTACCCAAACACCTCCGTGTCGCAGTCACTTTCACTAAGATAATTTTTGGCATTCCCACGCCCTTTCTTACACATTATTTTTAAATGACCATGCACGCCACACGTACTACAATTATACTGCACGAACCGACATCTATCCGCCCGATGTAGCTTACCGCACCGTCAGCAGCGCTGTAGCGCCATTCAACTCGGCGTGGCGCTCAGCTGTCTCTAGTTCCAGAGCTAATTCCACTGCTTCCCCATATTTAATGTTTCTTTCCGCTGATATACATGACCGCATTATTTCGTTCGCTAACCCTGATAAAAACTGGTCAAGTAGGTTCTCATCTAAATTTGTTCCAAAATTACATGTACTTGTCTACGTGCAAACGAAACACATGAAGTTCCGCGATTTCGGATCGTTGTGGTTCCAAATGTTCCGACACGAGCTTTACCAACTCATCGAAGGTCTTTGATCCTGGGTGTACTGGAGAAAACAAATCGCACATCAAGGAATACATGACATACCCGACTAACGTAATTAATAATGGCACACAATTCTGCCTTTACCTCGTTTAGCAATATATATTGCTTAACTCTGCGTATATACGCAGGCCACTGTTGAGAATTCATGTCGAACGGTTCTAATTTTCCAATAGGCATTGTGTTTAGAACAGTATTTGCACTTTACTATTAATTACACACGTAAATTCGCCTCGTCGCCAGTGGAACAACGATAAAACAACTCTGGTGGAAGCAGACTGTACTGAACAGACTGTATTCAAATATAATGGTAACTACTTACGTACATATATCAACTTTACAACCGGTCTACCTTGATGGTAAAATACGATTTTGAACACGATTAAGTACGAATTGAGTGCGCATTTGGTAATTTACCCAAACGCTTAAGTGACGCGCCACAACAATTTATCACTCGTTACTCCGAGAGCACGACCTCCAGGAGGTTCTTGCATTCCGCGAGGCCCTTAAGGCTGAGACAGGCTTGGGTCGGCCCGACGTGCTCGCGCAATACAAAGGCATCGCTGCAACGTTGCAGCGCCTCTCCCGATCCACACAAGATTTAGATTTTAAATAAAATTCGCGGCTATGAATAGGATAAAACCGCGCGGTCTATTTCTTTCATTTTTTAACGCGAGATCTCTTAGGACACAGCGCGATTTAGTAGCTGCCTTTTTGCGCGATAGACAGATAGACGTTCTCCGGACACTAATACAATGGACGGATGACCGGTCATACCTATCGTACACACTGACACTTCCATATTGGCCAAAGCGGGCGGATCTATCGGCATGCAATATAACGAACACCTGTAGTAAATTAAGGTGCCGCCCCCGCGGGCGACACGATCATTTCTAATTATAATTCGCGATTCCAGGATTCCGCATTTTATGTTTTAGGAGCGTCTCCTGGACGAGGAGAACGTCTATCTGTCTATCGCGCAAAAAGGCAGCTACTAAATCGCGCTGTGTCCTAAGAGATCTCGCGTTAAAAAATGAAAGAAATAGACCGCGCGGTTTTATCCTATTCATAGCCGCGAATTTTATTTAAAATCTAAATCTTGTGTGGATCGGGAGAGGCGCTGCAACGTTGCAGCGATGCCTTTGTATTGCGCGAGCACGTCGGGCCGACCCAAGCCTGTCTCAGCCTTAAGGGCCTCGCGGAATGCAAGAACCTCCTGGAGGTCGTGCTCTTCGTAAAAAACATTTTTTTAATGGGAACTTTTGTAGGCGCATTGACGGTAATTTGGTAGGAGAAAAAATTTTGTTTTCACGTCAGCGACATGCTAGTAAAGCGTGTCCTGCTCGTAACACATTGCGCAACGCGTAGTATAGCGGCCTGTGTACATGTGATATTCATATTTTGTATTGAGATTGTGATGCCCGTCATATGTTTGATTAATTAATAAACATGTATATAACTATTGCTCCGTGTGCCAATAGATGTGAAAACCAGACTAATGTTAATAATTTCAATATACAAATTATGAAATTGAAATAATTCACACTATAATTAATTTAATCATTCAAAAGAGAACACATTTATTCTACTGTTTTGAGTTTTCACTTCTGTCAGCAGTCCTTATGACTGCCATGATTTATTTTTTATATTCAAAGTTACCACAGATCCGGTTCTGGGACTCCAGATACACACTATCATTAACTGATCACACAGTAGAACCCAGTAACAACACTAATGCTGATCACCATTTGTATGATTGCCATAATCTGGTCACGTACAGCACTTTATCACGTTTGATTTCTGAATAAGCGTGTAACTGTGGCAAGCCTGATAATCGCGATATGAAGATTACTCCATAACTCAGTATATCTGTATACGTGGGTAGACGTGAAACTTGCATGGACTTGCAAAGGCAACAATCAGCTTTTGTTGGTATATACCAGCATTTTTTTATTTTTTTATGTCATAAATGGCAAACGAACAGGTGGGTCACCTGCTGTTAAGTGATCACCACCGTCCATGAACACTAACAACACCAGAGGAGTCGCAAGTGCGTTGCCACCCTTTGGGAGGAAGGGGTTAGGGGAGGGAGAGGGAGAGGAGGGGAGGAGGAGGTGGGCCTCCGGCGCTCCCACTGACCGAACGAAACGCAACAATGCAAGCCCTGTTACCTCACGTCGGTTTTCTATTCTATGAGAGGGTGGTACTACCCCGGACGAGCCGACCCATTCATGCTGAAACCAGTAATAGTTTCAACGTGGCTCTACCACCATTAAAAAGCATTTACACCTAACAGCCACTCCCAATTGTAAGTAAGAAGTAACGAGTCCAAACTTAAGGATTACATAATTTTATGTTATATATAAGTATTTAATTTTTAATATAATATATAAGTTTTATTGAAACAAGGGCTATATTAAATACAGATAAATCGATCGAAGACCCACTTCGTACCATTTTAACAATAGTATATGAGTACGCGTCCGCCAGTCGCTATGAATACGCGTAACAGTAGTTAGGTGTACCACCCGATACGCTCAGGTGTGCCACAGGGCTCCATACTCGCTCCCTCACTCTTCAATCTGTTCATCAGTGACCTACCTCGGTCTAAACGGGTCGAAGTAGGTTGCTATGCTGACGATACCGTTATTTACACTTCCAGCTTGCGGTCGGACTTTCTTAGGAAGCGCATCGAAAAGGCCGTTTTCACACTCGGTAATTGGTTTCGTCGATGGCACATAGAAGTTAAACCTGATAAGAGCGCCGCGATACTCTTCGATCCTTTACGACGTAGTAATAACCTCGAGCCCATCAGGCTATACGGAACCGATATACCTTGGGCCGACGAGGTCAAATATCTCGGTGTTACATTAGATAAACATTTAAATTTCGAGTCACATATAGATAGAGT
>MU158704.1:625902-679452 GCA_015888305.1 Antheraea pernyi
CGGACCTAGGCTTGAGCAGCTGCCGAGGGGGGTCTAGTCTGGTGTGCGGGAGCGAAATTTATCCCTAGACCACGGCGGCGTGATCTGTGGTTACGCGGGCGTGGGCGTGAGCACGCTCTGTTTGGAGAGACAGGCTGGTACCGGTCTTCAAGCCTAGGTCCGTTCCCTCGGCGTGGAGCCCTTGAGTACTCTGCTCGCGCGATACAGTGATATAAAATCTTACATCACTGCGACAACATTACTCAAATCACCTCCACACACGTGCACGCATACACGCTTACACATGCAAGTGGAAGGGTTGTATCTTTTTCCCCTTATCAAACTGAAATAGTTTAGAATATTATCCGATACGAAATATATATAAGAGTTGTTGAGTTATGTATGCTTGGTACACATATATGTTTCAACAACTCATATATGTATGAATGGCTGTTACACACTAAAATCTTAGGGTCCGCTTGCACGAAACAAAGATATAAGTGGAATGGCACATCGCGTGTTAATGTTCGGAACTGTGGAAGAAAGAGAAGAGTGGAAGTGATAAATTAGTTTTTTTTTCTTCTCGAACTGACTACGCTATTGACCAAGTAAGGTCTTAACAACTTCACCGGACTATTAAGGCGAGCGCTTCAATTTATCACTTCCACTCTTCTCTTTCTTCCACAGTTCCGAACATTAACACGCGATGTGCCATTCCACTTATATCTTTGTTTCGTGCAAGCGGACCCTAAGATTTTAGTGTGTAACAGCCATTAGTACAACATAAAAAATAATATAACGTGTTTGAATGTAGCACTACACTTTATTAAACATATATAAACCGATAAATATTAAAATACAAGTCACATGCTTGTTGGTTGTCGAACTGTCTATACTTTTCGAATAATTCCAAATATAAACCAATATATTAAAAGTAAAAAATAACTATATACTTTTTACATCACTACACTACAGATTTTAATAGAAATTGACAAAATGAACTAAAATTGTGAAAATGGTGCTCATTTTATTGAAGTTCCCATAACAGGTTCGTGCTTATAGTCTTCGCGAACTCTGAGATATACAAAAAGTACTAATAATATAACTACACATTTTTTTTCTTCAAATTAGTTAACTTTTTCAAGTCTTTTCTAAAAGAAGACTATTTGCCATTAACTGCCAGTTTTATGGTGCACCTACTCGTTTAAAACTCGATAGGAAATCAGGTATCTAACGTATCATCGTAACTGACATGGTCTTGTAAAAAAGTTCGTTCGTTCGTTTTCCTAAAATATAAAGAACTCTGTGACTTTCGTCATGCCGTTGACTGCGATTGACTATATATAGTCGGTCCAAGTAATTGATGCGAGTAATCCCTTTAGTGTTATTTGCAATTTATCGAACATTTCGTGGAAATGAAGACGGTTTTGATTACGCCAGTTTCGTTAACCCGAACTTTCACTAAAGTTTACAAGTGTAGTCGTACGACATTTGTCTTTTTCGTTCTAGTTAGGAGCACGGTATCGAAAAAAAAGTATCGAACTCATAAAACTTTTGTTACAAAAGTATCGATATTTCAAAGTATCGAGTACTTTTCGTAAGGCCTAATGCACATACGTCAAGACGTCAATGTCAGTAACGTCAGTTGAGCTTCAGTAGAACAAAACAAAAATAAACAAATGGTCTTGGTGGGTAAATAAACTAAACGCACAAAAAAAAATATTTTCGTAAATTCCGCTGTTATCTGTGAATGAACCTAATTAAAAGCATGGCAAATTAAAATATTTACATTATTTTTGATGGTGCTCTACATTTCAGGGAACATTATATATTGTTAGAAATTCTACAAAACAGCCACCTAACGTCATTTCGCGCTCCAGTGACATGTTCATGATAAATATCAAAATATTTCATGACACATTATTTTAGTACATATTTTTTTATATGCTATCTAATAATAAAGATACACTGATACCTGTACTATACTCTTGTAATTGGAATATCATATGAAACTTTTAATAAAACAATAAAAAATTGATACAAAATTTTCGGCATTTGCGTGAGAGCACATCATCAGGTAAATTTTGGCAAGTTGCGACACGAAAATTACACATTGCGACTTGCCCAAGCCTCTCTCACTTCATTGTCAACCTCCCAAGCGTGTGCATGTATAATAGACTGACACGTCTCAGTAGTTTTTTTTTTTTTAAAGAACTGCTCGGCCATTGCCACGCATTAACATCATTTCTATACGAATTAATAAAAAGGTAACTACTAGAGGTATTTTTTTCCTTCTCTTTTACAAATAAACTTCTTATTATGCCTGTTGAATATGTTGCCTGAACATTACTGCTATTATGCTCGTACAATATTCATGAAAATGATAAAACAAAACAAAATCATTTCCAGTACTGTAATTTCCAGTAATATACTATAGATACAAATGATACACGGATTTCTAAGAATGTCTGATATGGTTAATTATATAAATTTTGTTTAGTTTTATCCCATTATTGAAGTCCCTGATCAATTATTGATATGATAGATAAAATATTAGCCCTTTTTTTACTAACGTGGGTAATCTTTTATGGATACTCACCCTCTCGGGGAAGAGAGTGGGTCATGTCTGACTCGCACGGACTAAAACTCCACGGTGTACCGACCGACCGTATTTGTTGGGGCGGCAAGGGATCGTACGAGCTATCCAACCTTGGGTAGCCGCCCCAAAGGCCCGCCCGGCGGATGGTGCCCGCCGGGCGACTGCCTAATAGGGAAAAAACTGACTACACTCCAGCTGCCTCCTGTCATCAGCCGGACCTGTGCAATGAGGAGATGGATCCCCGACCCATCCCCTCAGGTCCGACTACGGTGGTGGAAGAAGGCGGGCAAATTGCCGCCTCCTCCTATCGGTACTCCGTTGGTGGAGAGGATCGCTCAGAAGATCATTTTCGCGAGATGACCTCCTCGCAGAAGGAGGCTATCGCTTGCCACACCTACTCGCTGCCGAGCATGGCTGAAACCGCAGTCAGAACGCAGCGCTGCCCATCCCACACTCTGACAGAGTATGCTGCAGTGTCCTCCGCAGCGCCGGTCGGCTCCCTGCGAACGATGCGGTGCAGGTACCACCCGAAAGAACCATATTCGGTGAGTACCTGCACCAGTCGAAATGACAGGGAACCCCACTACCTGTTAAATCATTCCGGCAGGATCCGGCGGACAGCTCAATTGTGTAACGCCCGTAATGCATCCGCCAGATCCTACTTCCACTGCTCCATAGCCCCCTCCTTATTTGTTCTTCTTTCTCCCTGGGATTTGGAGGCTCACCAATTCTCTTCCGTGTCTCTCGAGTCTTCCGTCTCTCCGTATATGAATTCACGGCGGCAAGAACTCCCGCCTCCATCTCCTATGGTAGGGAGCTGGCAAGCACACAGGCCGCTGCAGACACCACGGTGCAGTACCCATTGAACGCCCTCTGCGCCACGATGCGCTGTGCCCTGCGCATCGCCCGCACTTTGGTGGCACAAAGAGCGTCTGCTACAACAGGGCCCCATAGACGGTCATCGCCTGCACGACCCCAATATAGAGACGGTGACATCTGGCACTCGACCCTACCCTATGTTGGGGAGCAATCGGCCGAGTGCGGCCGCTGACCCCACTATCCTATCCATTTTAAGCGACTCGAATCGCCAACACCCGTCCAGGATGAGACCTAGATACTTCATCCGGGTCCACACACCGATACGGGCGCCATCTACAATGAAGTGGGCCCATGAAATAAGGCCTAGCCTCCGGATGCGCCTAACAACGACGGTTGTGGCCACTGTGGCTAGGGGCACCAAACTACTCCATTCCACCCCCCGCACTACGACTAAGGTATCGTCCGCGTAACATATTAGATGCGCTCCGATTGGGAGCTCGCCGTGGAGCACCCAGTCGTTGCCCATATTCCACAGAAGGCCCTAAGGCCGACCCCTGTGGAACGCCTCGTCGAGTACGGACATCGCCAATGCCCTCTCCCCCTGAAAGGTCGCCTCTGTGGACAGCGAATTCAGGAGGGACAAGGCATCCTCCGTGGAACGCCCTGTCCGGAAGCCAAACTGTGCGTCCGCTAAGTTCGGCCCCACTCCCTCCAGGTGATGGGCAACCCATCTATCCAATTTATCTATAATAAATCTAATTCGTTTCTTCACTTTTGACAAAACGCAGCCATGTCACTTATTTTATCCAGAACATCTTACCTGGCGTAATATGAAATCATTACCAGTCCATGAAATGTCATTTCCAAAAGTCTTTATATCATTTCCATACTACTACATTCATTTCCGGTAATGGCGTAAAGTTTTAATTATGAATTTCTTTAAAAATACAACTGTTATAACTGTGCCTTTTATATCAATAACATTTGTTTTATCGTTGTAAATTTATATAGTAGCTAAAGGCTTAATTTGTCACGGAATTAAAAAGTATCTTAAAATGTATGGTGCAGAATCAACCTTAGTTTATTTACCCTGGTACATAGATTTAATACAATAAAAAAAAGATAATTGTAATGGAACAAATTAAAATTATTATTTAAAAAAATATTTATTACTTTAGGCATATATTAAAGTTCCCATTCCTCCTCCGTACAATCGCTTAAAATACAAGTTTATCGAGCCGTATTGTCGGTTAATGGTTTCGGTTTTTTGATATGTTATTTCCTGCTTTAGAAAATAATCTTTATTATTAAACTATGCAATATTTAATCATAGTATTATTAGAACGATGAACGGTTGTGTGATTAATTATCGAGGTGAATGAATGAAAAGAAAGGAACTGAACGGTTGGAACGATTTTGAGCTCAATGTTACAGTACTATTGAACTAGATGGCTTGCCATAAACATGAGCCGGCAAGGTCAAATTTAAAATAGGTTGTTTCTGCAATTCATTTGATAAAAGTACAAAGATATCGGGCTCGAAAAAAAATGTATTTGATATCACAAAGTATCGATCCTTTTGTATCCCTAGTTCTATTTACACTGTGTTCCTTTTTAATCTGTGTCTTTTGTGGTTTGTGAAAACTGTTGTACAAAATTTTGAATTCGTTTTACCTATATTGTGGAGTAGCACTAAAATTTTGGTGTGTCGATTACTTTCATAGATTTCCTATAATACATTCCGAGTTATAGTTCACTGTTAATTAGTATCGTAAAATCACGTGGAGTTTATGAGATTTCAAGAATGACCAGATTCTTTCAAATGTTGTTTAGAAGACTATGGGTTTTGTGTACCTCATCATTAATTTGTACTTTATTAACATTTTGGTTTATTGGATTTTACACAGCACTTATAACTTTTATAACATTGCTATCAGGTTTGTACCCTTCTGAAATCTTAGTAAACACTATAGTTTTATTTTTAATACATCACATTTTTACATATCGTTTTTATATTTAGGGTGACTACCTACATAAAGGTACTTTCGTACTATCGACTTCCGAAAAAAATAACGCGAGCAGGCCGTGGCTTCGGTCAGCGAGCGTGGTGCATTTAATACGAAAGTACCAATAAATGATTACGGTTTACGCTACATCTTCATGCTTCAAATCAATTATTACCCATTCTAAACAATCATTATTGACAAGTCATAATTTAAACTAGTACAAATTTATGGTAACAGCCTTATATCATAATATCTTAACTTTAGATATGTCAAATGTAGGTAATCATGGTTGATAATGAGCATGAGCCTGTTCGTGAAGTGAGAAACCTTGGAGTAATATTCAACAGTTTCTTTAAAGTTTTAGAAAACATGTAAATAAATGTTTAAAAAGCTTCTTTTATCATTTTAAGATATTGTACAAAATTAGATCATATCTGGATGAGGACCTCTGGCTGCAGTTGAGTGAGGCCAATTAAATTGCCTAAGTTGAGTTTTAATACACAATACAATCTTATACTTTTATTAATCAATGAGTAGTCCGGTGAAGCTGTTAAGACCTTGCTAGATAAATAGCGTAGACAGTTCGAAAAAAAAAAAATCATCAATGTGTTTGTAATTGAAATTTCACACAAATTTATTTGTGCCAGATAATATTGATATAAATTTAATAATCCTTGATGAAAAGAATTTGAAAATTTGTAGTTGTTTACAATAATTGATAATCGTCACTCCACTCTGGTAATTTTGTAATTATTGTATTACATTTAGTAAGTAGTAGTAAGATTACTATGCATTCCTTCTTAGATTCTTCTAGATAGATATCTAGGAAGTTTTAAGCCCAAACTCATAAAAAAAATACAATGACTACTATGATATTTTACGAATAAAGGTAGACAACTATTTTTTATATCTGAAATTCTTCTAACAGGTATATTGTATGGTGCTCAGGATTCACTTCTCTATTATCCAAATGATCCACCAGATTCAAAATTCAGGGTACTAAAACCTAGCCATTATAAACTGCCATTTGAAACCATAACAATAGTGAACAAAGATGGAGATAAAATCCACATGTACCTTATAAAACAGTCTGTGGATCATGTACCCACAATGATATTTTTTCATGGGAATGCTGGTAATATTGGCCAGAGGTTAGTAATTGTTTGAATATTTATCTATTTATACTTTTTATTATCTCAAAATTAAATATTCCCTATTACATCTCTACATTGTTACACAGGGTATTGTGATATATGTTTTTGTGTTATCTTTACATATACTGTAACTACTTTTTATTATTATATCATAGGAGGTCAACGAATAGGCGGGTCATCTGATATTAAGTGATCACCACCATCCATAGACACTTGCAACATCAGGAGAGTTGCAAGCGCGTTGCCACCCTGTGTTTGTGGGGAGGTGGGAAAGGGAAGTGGGCCTCCAGTGCTCTCACTGACCGAACGAAACACAACAATGCAATCATTGTTACTTCACGTCGGTTTTGCTATGAGGGTGGTACTACCCCAGACGAGTCAACCCATTCATGCTAAAACCAGTAATAGCTTGAGTGTCGCTCTACTACCTACAAAACTATGACTTATACAACTTTGTTCTGCAAAGTTTAGAATTGAAATGTGATTACTTTTTAATAAAAAAATTATTGGTTACTCCATGCACTGTAACCACTACACAAGATATTGAAAAGGGAAATAAGGTAGCGAGTCCCAATAAATAATGAAATAATTCAGTTTCAAACATTTATCCTATATTATTGAATTTTGCAGTCCCAGATAATCTGATATTTTGATTTATTTGTCGGAAAATAAGTATCCTTCAGCAGAATGTAAATTTATTTAAAAATATATTCTGTAATATGATTCTCTGTAGTAATAAATAGGTACTTAGCTATAATATTTAAAATTAATTTTGAATAGGGCCCGGCGGACATTGCCTTGCCCTGATAATAAAAAACTTACCAATTGTACACCTAAACCTTCCTCATGAATCACTTTATCTACTTTTGAAACCCACATGAAAATCTGTTCAGTAAATTTTGAGTTTACCACGGATTTAATATCAGACAGACATGTGACAGAGGATTTTGTTTTATATTAATACAATAAATATATGTATATAGTCAGTTGTATAATTTTTTTTTGTGTATACCATTAAGCACATTATTATTGCTTATCCTTCAATGTACATGTTAGATGAAACACAAGTTAAATTAATTACAAAATATGAAGGCTAGTAATTTGGTATATTTATTAACTTCATTTCCACTATTAAGCAACTAAATTAGTAATACTAAGTTTCATTAAAACTAATAATATTATATAGTTATGATATATAACATTAAGACTATAATTTCAGATTGCTAAATGTTGCTGGATTGTACCAACAATTAAACATCAATATTTTACTTGTGGAATACAGAGGCTATGGTTTCTCAGAAGGAATACCCTCCGAGCAAGGCTTTTATGATGATGCTCAAACTTGTATTGATTATATTATGCAACGAAGTGATATTGATGTTACTAAAATTATGGTTTTTGGCAGATCATTAGGTAATTTAATATTGTACATATATATATCATAAATATTGTAGGATAGAAAGGTGTTTCAACTATATGGAGGGACCTTTGTAGGACAGAGAAAAATAAAACTGAATAAAAAATTGTGTATATTTTCAAATTATCTTGTTACTGAAATATATATATATATTTATTATTTTTTGTATTATTACTGAAGTATATATATTTTTATTGTGATGTAAGTGACTTATTTATGATAGATGTTTTATATTTGAGCTTTATTGTTGTATCCCAAAAATATTTATTTAAAATAACATAAATAAAACAATGTATATTAATGTACATTTCAGGTGGAGCAGTAGCTATAGACTTGGTCTCAAGGTCACAATACAAGAATAAGATCTGGGCGTTGGTGGTGGAAAATACTTTTACAAGCATACCTGACATGGCTCAAGTTTTACTTAACTGGAAATGGTTGAAGTGGCTACCACTATGCTGTTATAAAAACAAGGTAAATTCATTATTTCTGCAATCTGACTGGGTATATGAGCTCTCATTTCTCGGACCCCGACTCGTTACGTTTCTATTTCTTTATTATCTATTATATATTATGTATATTTCTTATGACATAATGCACTCATTAAAAATAGTGATACCTAATGGACTCTGTGGGCCTGAATGTCAGCATTGTAAACGAATAATTTCATATTTGGATATTTTATTCTAGTATGTGAAATAAAATGAAGTTTTGACTTAATTCATCCGAATTATATTAGTACAGATGCCCTGCCCTGACAGGACAAGAACAAAGAAGCCGGATTAGTCTTAACTGAATATTGCTGCCACTATATTAATTTATAATTATTGATGTACACGTTTTAGAAGCTGACAAACATGAAAAAGTAATTACAAGATATCTATTTACTAATTATTGAAACAATAAACTAAACTATAAGACATCCTGGCTGAGTTATTATCACTTGTGACATCTAATATCTAAATGTGGTTTGGCTATTTTTATGAACTTTAATGAAATTAAAAATACTTTAGTACTCTAATACTTATATTCTATCATTTGTCGATTAGCTTCTAAGACACCTAAAGTCAATTGTTATGCTTATGCTCTTGTCTCCTCATAGATATAGATACCCTTCCCTGTCCATAAAAGAATGCATAACATTTCTGCTAGCTGCCTGTTGTGTAGTTACAATACCCAGTTCTCCGTACTAATGAAGCTCCTTTTTTACTCTTGCAAAAACCTTGTTGGTAGAGAGAAATCTTTGTCGCCCAACCAGAAATATAAGCCAGATTTCCTACCTGTTTTTATATAAATCATAAAGCCAATACTTAAAAACTGTCTAGGAAAATAATGCAATAGAAACGTTTTACCTTACAATAAAACGCATATTAATTTATTTACCTTATTCGACGCTTATAAAGAGATAGGTACTTCCGTTTCCCGCCAGCATGCCCACTTTTGACAATAAATACCACCAACTTCCGGTCAGATACCTTACTTGTCTTGCCCCACCATGGCAGAGAGGAGTGTTTAGAGCGATTCATTGAGTCCAATAATATCAGGCAGAATTTAGAATATTAAATTTCCAATAAGGTAAGTAAATTAATATGCATTTTATTGTAAGGTAAAAACTTCTATTATTTTAACTTAACCTTATACCTTAAGATTAAAATATAAAATTTACCAAAGTATTAACAAAGAGAGAAAACACATAAGAGCCTTTGTGCCTTAAAATTGTTAAAATCAGATGGACGCGGTATATGGTTAGGTAAAGTATCATGTAAGGAATATACTAAATTGCGGCATTTGGAATTGAAGCTGGAGAGCACATGTCTACAGATAGATTCTCAATCTACAGATAGTAGATACTGCAAACTAGCAACAGTCACGAAACTTATAAAACCATGGCTTACTCGGATTGTTATCCTGAATGGAAGTATATGATTTGTCTTTAATTTGTTTTGGTGCATTTCAGTTTGAGGTTCACGTTGCAAATAAATCAGTCTTGGCTAGAGAAGATAAATCCTGAACATAGTTTTATAGTAATCAAAATATCTAGTCAGGATAGTTTCTTTAGCAAGATGATCAAATGCTTCATTACCTTGGACCCCCACTATGTCCCGGTATCCATATAAATTCCTAAACAATGACATTGATACAAATGGCATTTAAAGATTATGATAACTTGGGACTTTACTTTAGAAACATTCTGACTATCCTGAGTAGCTTGTAAGCAACGAGTGTGTCAATATGATAATTGCAAACATTTTTCACAACGTTTTGATCAAGTATTTCACTTGTACGTCTGTTCTCGCCGGGTAACAATACGCCAATAAGGCAAAAAGATGGCATCGTTCTAACCACGCCTCTCTGCCATGGTGGGGCGACACAAGTGACGTATTTGACCGGAAGTTAGTGATATTTACTGTCAAAAGTGGCCATGTTGGCAGGTAACGGAAGTGCCTATCTCATAAATAAGCTTCGAATAAGGTGAAGTCAAATTAACTTCACAATTTTCATTAAAACTTAATAACTTGTAAAATAACATTACACTTGCGTGGAATTCAAAATAGATGTGTAAAACGGAATCTGTATTCACAAATTATCCAATCTGACTATAAATCGTCATATTTTGTCTTGTTAACTAATTTTAGATCATTTTCGTCTGCTATTCGCTCGTATTATACCATAAAGTGGTATAAAAAGAAAATGATTTAATAAAACATGATATGGGAGAAAAACATTTAAATATAATAAATTGTTTTGTTCCCTAGCTCCTCATTTGTTATATTATTTATAAATCGATATTTCTATTCCATTTTATTTAATCTTTTTCAGTATATGTCACTAAGAAAAATCGGACATGTTAAAACCCCAACGTTGGTGATATGTGGATCGGCTGATATGTTAGTTCCACCATCAATGTCAAAGGAGCTATATGTGCGTTGTGGGGCTGTGTGCAAAAAGTTGGTTATCATACCAGGTGGTGGCCATGACGACACCTGGGCTGGTCGTGACTATTATCCGGCTATTCAAAAATTTCTGGGAGATCTTCCTACATTGCCCCATGAAATAGGTCCTTTTATTGATGACACCCAAGATACCCCTATTAGGCTCAACATGATACAGACTGTTTAGGCTTCTTATTCATATATTAGACTATATTTATTATAAGATAGTGGAATGATTCAAGTCATCTCATATGATCTTTAACTTTTTAAAAGTACAAAGTGCATATGCTAATAAACACAGATATACATTGCATTACCACACAGAACATCAGTGTTTGGTATGTTAAATATTATCATATCCAATATTAGCATTAGATAGCGTTACATGTGAATTTTGAACTGATTAAAATTATTGTCAATTTATTTTATATAAATAAATGTTAATTATAAACTACTTAATGAATATGCTTAGATATAATTTTTATCCTTAAAATTGTGAGTCAATTTTAATGATGGGAGTGTTTGATGATTATATATAATTTTATGTGATAAATATTTTTGTCTGAGATAGTAGTTTTTGCAAGACCTGTGTTCGGAATACTAATGAGCAGTAAAACATTAAAAGTGCGGAAAAATATTTTGCCTATGTCGTAGGGGTAGCTAAAACTAGATCGATTATATGACATTTTCTAGTGCTTCCACCATGACCATCTGTTTAACTTTTATATATAATGCGGGCATCGAAATATAATGATATACACATAATTTTTTTTAAAGTTTGTATTGCATGAAGATGATTATTTATATTTCTGGTTTCTTGTATTGTGGGTCATTAACATTGTGAATAGCACGAATATGTTATGAAGTATGAATGTACACCATATCTACCTTAATACTGTACAGTGTTAACGATGTATTATATGAATACATCTAATCAAAATGTTATTAGTATTTGGGGCCTTCTATGAATTTCATGAGTTTTGAATCCTCTGGTGTGAAATTGCACATTTGCAATTTGACATTGAAAAGTTATTAAATTAAAACAGTAGTTACTTCCAAAGTTATTTAAGTATATATATATCTCTATTTAAAAACCTTTTCATAATATCTATAGTAATAAATCAAGTGTTTTAGAGAAAGTACAAATCGTACCTAACAAACATATTTATCTATTATAGAATTTATAATAATATGAAGATTTTTGTTAGAGTTGAACTTTGAATACAATACTTTGATGTTACAAACCTTACTTATCATCACAATTCCTTCATTATAACATTTTGTTGACCCCCTCTCAACCTGTAACGTTTGAGTTTACAAATAGCATCTTCTTTGTAAATATAACCTTTTGAAATTAGCCATGTACGAGTCTATTGATGTGACTTGAACAAATCACATTACTTAAAAAACGTTGATGAGATACATTCTTTTAAAATGTTGCAGTTTGAGTGTTTATCATAAATGTTAACCAAGGTTAAGGAGCATTATAATCTGTGGAAAAAAATTGTTAAATCATAGCACCAGTTTTACAAATCCTGAGCCTTACCTTTACAAATAGTAGGTAGTATAATAAGATTATTATAATTTGTCAATTATTAGTTACACATATATTTGTATTTACACATACTTCACACTTTCTATAAATGTGCCAAAATGTTAAAGAAACATGATTATTTCTAATTATACTGGTCACGTTGCTACTTAACATTAGTTTGATATTTAAGCATAACTGTTTTCTTTTTTTGGAGATCACACATTGTAAATATTATTGTATGAAATGTTAATGTTGTATGGAAAGTAAAAAAATGCATGAGTGTAATTGATGGTTGATGGAAGTAATTATGGTTAATAATTTTGGTGCCTTTTTCTTCATAAAAGATTGCCAAAAGTTAGTGGGTATAATCAATTTTAATCAAATATGTAATAAGTATGTTTAGGCCATCACACAGTTGGTATTCATTGTTATTTTATAACCGTCCAAATCAGTCATTCATAATTCTTTCTAGAAAAAGAATCTTATATATTTCAGTTTCACAAGATTTAAAAATTGAATGAAAGATAATTTTTTTTCTAACACTAAATTTTATGGTCCCAAGCAAATTTTTTGCTCCACATATAAGTATTGCTTTTGACTGATGATAACACTTTTAATAGTTCAGCTACTGAATAAAAATTACTTGGTACTTAATTTTTTGTAATTATCAACTCGTCTAGTTTGCCACAATACCAGTCAGTAAAATGTGAAGTACAATTTCTACAACAAGACTCTCTTGATAATTTAAAAATATGTTGTTGATTAAATTAATATTTTCTAACGTAAATTAATAATGTATGTAAGAGTAAATAAATTCTGATTTATGTTGTAGATATCATCATCACAAAGCATCATCATGGTAACTGTTGAAATTAATATTTCAAGCAGATATACATGTTGCTGCGTTTTTAAAACACATTGTATTTACTTGATCTACTTCTGAAATGTATTCTTATGTATTTTATAAAGGGCTGTGAATGTATTTATTATTATTTCATGCATGCACATACAAGGCATGGTCTCTTATTTATTATTCGAAGAAAAAAAACTGTATTGTACAAATCGTGTTATATTTAAATTATTGTTTAAGATTATATTTCAATAACCAGCATTCATCACTGTATAGGGCCTAAATCTGCACATTTTTGTAATTGTGTGGTTCCAAGAGGAGCAAACACAAATCTATGATAATTCTTAGCATGTACATGTTTGTCTTATCTTTAAATATTACACAAACTCAAATCAATTATCTACGTACAAAAAAATGCTGTAAAGTCTATTAAACAATATATTTTTGTAATGGCGTTATTTTATTTCTAGACTAATGTTACTTTTCGTTGATTCGTTCATATAAAAATGTATTTTAATTCTACGGCAACTATGTGCTTCAACTGGATTAGTGCCCGCGCAGGTGCGAAGAAAGATAACGCAAATAATCTCAGTCATAGATAAGATATATACGGAGAGCAGTAATGGTCGAACTACGGTGACGGAATGTCGTCGCTGCAAGTTTTAGATAACAAGGAGGTCGTCTTGTCTGTTTCCGTAGTTATTTTTTTTAAATATATTTTTTGGAATAATATTAGAAATCACGACATTTATTGACAGTTATAATTTTACTTACGTTATAGTATCAAAGCTGTATTACTTGCTGTATAACATGTTACTTGGGTAACTATTAGAAGACTTTTCCTCAGTAACCATACAGTTTCGACAGTTCTAATCCCTCGCCAGATAAATATGGTAGCGAGTGCTAGGCAATTTCTGTATCCAAGTAGATGGAATTGAGATAGTGAATTAAGACTTTTGCAGACCTTTGCGTATCTTTCGGTTACTCAGTAAATATATTGTACCAGAAGTACACGTATTACTATTTATTATTGCTTGTGCCGTTTATAAAATAAATGCAATTCAGTTTTGATAAGGCATCTGCATGAGAGACCTTGCAAAAAAATAAAATAAAATTGTTTTCTCAAGAAACATATCTATACATATAATAAGAATGAAGTATCTAACTCTTCACTAATTGGATATGAAAGTATACATGCTAATGATAACCAAATTACAATTTTAAAAATTTTTGTCGATCTGTCTGTTAATTCTGGGTAATCTCCGAAATGGCTGAACCCATTTTGACTGGAATTTCTCTGGTTGATAGCTAAAATTACAGCGGGTGACATAGGATACTTTATTTATTTTATACTAGCTTTTACCCGCGGCTTGGTCCGCATTGCTGTCTCCAAAACCACTGGCCTGATTTTCACTGGCAGATAGCTAATCTTATAAGAAGTAATTTCGATTATATTATTTTAAACTAGCTGTTACCCGAGGTTTCGTTCTCGGTGCTATCTCCAAAACGGTTGACCGATTTTCACGGAACTTGCACGGGTAGATAGCTGACCTTATATAAAGCAATTTAGGCTTTTCTATTTTAGACTAGCTGTTACCCACGACTTCGTCCGCATGAAATTTCAAATTGCAGTGCAGTAGCATCTATTGCGGAATTTTTATTTCGTACCGCAATTCACCACACCGCGCGGGTACTAAAACAGAGAATTATGCGTGTGTATTACGTTAAATGCTTTCGCATTTCGTCTTAAATGAGTTCTTTCTTCGGTTGAAGGCATTTACCCAATAGCGGACCATTATACTTGTAACATTGCCGATCGTGTATGGGTAAATTAAGAGTAACCATTTCAGATAAGTTTTCTGTAATTTCTGTACCATTGGCAGACAACGAATCACGATTATTAACTACTTCTTTAAAAGGCAGGCAACGCACTTGTGACTCCTCCGGTGTTGCTAGTGTCTATGGACGGAGGAGATCACTTACCATCGGGTGACCCGTATGTTCGTTTGCCTCCTATATAAAAAAACTAAATTGGATAAAAAGAAAATACGTTCATTTTTCAAAATATTTATTATACCAAGGTTTTTTCTTTTAACAATCCATGCACCTAATGGTGCTCTGAATGTGTGTAAATAACATTTATACTATATAAACATCTCGACGAGAGGTAGGTTATACAATATACTCGTAAGTACAAAACAAGAAGCTAAATGTGTAAACTTCTTACAAACAGTTAATGAAAACAAAAATAGAAACTTCAGACTTCATACATGTGACGAATGATAATATTTGTTTAAAGTTTTTATCCTAAGTGCAGAAATATATAAAAAAAGTAAATCAGTAGAAAAAAAATTAGACATAACAGTCATGAGTACTAACTACTATTTATTCACTTAAAACGAGTAGATTATGCATATTAATAAATAGCATTTATAGTAACAACGAAATATAATACTACATACCTATTTATAGCAATTAATCCCACTACTTTTGATGTACTTAACCTGTAAAATTTAAAATATGTTCAACAATTTCTTTATAAATTTATATCTATATATTTACTCTTTGCAGTTACGAAAACTTATTAGCTACTCAATTTACATAGATAGAGGAAAATCAAATGTAATTAGAATCTAACAGTTAATTATTTAGTACTATATAGAGGTACAAAATAGTAGGCTTAAAGATGCCACTAGTATCATATTTCGAGTGTTGTTATTATACGTGGGCATGTAGTAATCACTTGTGAATAGGGAGCAGCGCCCTCTCATCAAAAACGTGCACTTCACACCACTCACTAATCGTTCTCTATTACACCGATATAAATTTAAGCTACAAATATTAAATATTTAAATCACGATAATAGTTCACATTTATGAAACAGTTATTCACAACATCTATAATAAATGTTTATTTATTTTTATAAAGGGCTTGTGACAGTTGTGTGAAGGCAACTCGAGTAAGTTCACAGGTTCATAGGAATTGGTATATGACCGTATATAATATTGTTTCTGCATGTGGTGCGGTGCACGTGGCACAGTTGAGCGTGTGCGAGGGCGAGGCGGTAGCGTCTAGCCCCGTAAGGTCCCGCTAGCGACGCGCTCCAAACTCGACCGCGTCGTCCTCGGTGATATCTCCATGCCGCCACAGGT
This sequence comes from Antheraea pernyi, assembly GCA_015888305.1. Taxonomy (NCBI): domain Eukaryota; kingdom Metazoa; phylum Arthropoda; class Insecta; order Lepidoptera; family Saturniidae; genus Antheraea; species Antheraea pernyi. Next base: position 642,345 of record MU158704.1, read on the forward strand.
TCAATCGGAAGCTCTTTGCGTGCTCCTGCGCGGTGCGGTACTCATTCCTCAGAGCAGCCAGTCTGAAGTCGCGCACAGAATCCAACAGTACCAGACCCTCCTTGATAAGATTCTGAAAGTTAACAAATGTATACCAGGTGACTGTTTAGACTAAAGTTTAGAGCAGCAATATTTCTGGAGGACAACCAGCACTCAATTCTCGTTTTAAATCAATAAAAAAAAATAGGTGCTTAATATTGGACCTAATTATCTAGAAAAACAGAAATAATATACACAATCCTCTACGCGTATATGTTAAAGCAGTGTCAATGATCGTCGGGTGATTTCACTTTCATTTGAAAGGGAATGTGGGACCCTCGGGAACAAAACAAAAGGGTTTTTTTTTGCCCGTTTTACTATCGAAAGGTATTAACTCCGGGTCGCCCATTGTAGCTTTTGGCACCGGTCATTGGACTTGGGTTTATTATTTTATTTACACGTTTGTAGCTATATTTTTGAAAGTCTTAGAACAAACTTTGACTTAGGTTTTCTTGGTTGTTTATTAGTATTTGTTTTAATATTATTATTTTATATGTTAAATGTGACCATGAAGTATCATATCCTAGAACACTGAGTGTCTAACTAAACAAGTACAAGTTCTGTACAAGTAAGATATGAAGATCATATAAAAATCTTTATGGATGGCAAAATTTGAACTTTGTTCTCGGTGTATCTTCTTGTTCTACTGGAAATCTTTAAAAAATTAAACATATTATTTAAACGATTAAAATTGAATTTAGCTAAATTTGAAATGTAACGACACATATAATAATAACCACTTCTAGAAAGGACATGACAAAAATTTAAAAAATACACTAGGTTTTTTGCTTTAGGTTGCGGATTCACTAGTGTTATTGTAGACTAGCTGACCCGTGCAACTTCGTCTGCACCAAATTGGTTACTACCGGTTTCATTTGTATTTTGAAACCCGAATAATCTATAAAATACCTGAAACCCGATTGAACACCTACCGTTTCGAATTGTGAATCCAAACTATCCAGAGACTCATTCAAACATATACCCAGTTGGTATGTAAAAATACCTTTAAAATAAGCCTAGAACCCGTTCGCAGCATCACCTACCGGGCCCAATTAAGATAAAAAGTAACCTACGTATTTTGGCGATAAACGTCTTCCGAGTACCCCTTGGGTTGCTCCTGCGCTACTCACCTCAGCGCTCATTCAAAATTCGCGTAGAGCCAGCGGCAGCGACAACGCAATAATATTGCCAGCTTATAGTTTTTATTTCGCGTTATCTTCTGACTAACTTCATCAATTAACATACTGTAAAATCTAAACTTTATCTACATTAAATTTACATTGTGATTTAGTTTGTTTTATAGGAATTTGTAAAATATACGTCAAAAACTGCATTCAAACTTAATCTTCTGAAATTTATTTTACTTTTAACATATAAACCATCTTTCTGGCTGAAATAGTAAAGACATAAAATAAAAAATTGTATAAAGCACTGACGCATAATATACCTTTCTAACAGTGAAAGAATTTTCAAAATAGTATCAATAGTACCAGGGATTCTCCGAACACAAAACTTCACCTCTATAACATGAGTATGGGTATAACATAGTATGGTAATTGCAAACATCTCAACTAATAATTTGAAACGTATATTACGTTATATAACAAACCTGAACCCAATTACAAGTTATGTTTTATTTCAATGTCTCATTTCAAAAATGTAACTAGAGATGGCGTTGCTGAACAAAGGTGACAAGATTTTTCCGAAAACATAAACCTAGATAACAGACATTGAAATAAAACATAACTTGACTTAAAGGCGTGGTGCAACATACAGATCATTTTGTTACTATATGTCAAGAACACGAATTATGAAGATGAGAAGTTCTATTTCAAGTTTATAAATAAATGCCTTTTAAGTACATAAAATACATAAGGATTTTGAATGGTTTACACTCACAATTGGACCCGGTAGGTGGCGCTGCGGTTGACCTTTAGGTTTTTTTTATTATCAAAGGAGGGCAACGTCCGACGGGCCCGCTAGTATATGTATAATTTGGTCGAACTTGACAGATAGAATAATTGTCAATATTGATTATTGTTAAAAATTCTTAGTTTCAACAATCTCGGACAGATGGCGTTTTAAAATAGTTGTTGACAGAAAACTGTAAGACCGAATGTTAAAATATCTCATAGATGGCGCCACGTTTTAATTTTAAATTTCCTTTTAAACTCCAGTTTATTTTATGGTGCACGTGTTCTGGTGATATAATTCAACATGTTATAACTGGGCCACAGCAACGCGTTACAGGGTTAGCTAGTATTTAATGAAATTTCTGACAAATTGGTAAAATTAAAATCATTTCCATGTCGTTCAGCCCTATCAAAATCTCCTTAAATCTTCTCCAATTTATTTTCTTAGAATAAAACTACAATATACAATCTATTATTTATTCAAGTAACCTTAAACTATTTTTTCTACTGGCAACCCTAACAATTTTCTAACGGCGACTCCATAATTTTTTACCGTTTCCTCATTTTCACCCTGATTCATTAGTTCTGAAACCGCTTTCTTATATTCCTCCCCATGAGGTATACCTGATATATCATAAGCTCTATATTCTTCTTCACCGAGTGTACTTTTCTCATCTTTGACCCTAAAATACCAATTAATTAAACTCTTCTTCGATTGATTATTATCCCAATTGTAATACTCCATATCTTCTTCCATCTTCTCTTTCTCCCACTCCTCAAAATTCCAAGATTCATGATACGTAGCCGTTAAGAGGTAATTAACATAATCCAAATTTTGCACACGTACAGGACAACGGTCTGCTGTTATGGTCACCAAATCAGATTCTTTATCGTAGCGGTCACCAACTAACCTAATAAACTTGTCTCTTGCATGTACATCAAGATTTAATGTCGACAGTTTTATACGTAAAGTGACAATTCTCGCCAAAGGGTTCCGTATGGAGGGACTAGCGTGACAGTAATCGGAAGTTATAATTTCCACCGGATAATGATTCTCTATACTCTCTTCAGAGTTTAATAGCTTCGGCCATTCTGTGCAAAATTTCTTTATGCTCTCACATTGACTCTTTATGACCGGTGGTGTCAGGTGTAGGAAGTTGGGAATCTTCATGAGTTCAGCATTAGCTTTCTTGCCTGGCGGAGCTTGGCCTTTTGTGACATAGCCTTGTCGTAGTGGTAGTGGCACGGATGACGGATGGAAAGTTTTCGGACCAGGCCACACATTACCCCAATTCTGTAAAAAAAAAAGAAGAATTATCCTTACGGACTGCACTTTTATGTATCCATTTTATAAACATTTACAATTATAATGGCCATATTTTATAAAGAACCGTCCTAACTAATACAAATATACTAGCTGTGCCCGCGACTTCGTCCACGTCTTTATGTAAAAAAAAACAACGACTAATAAAGCCATCTGAACGTATTTAGTCCATTTGGTTATCTACTTGCCTCTCTTACTTGAGTCGCGTCCTCATTAAAATTACAATAACTTTTGATAGAGTGAACCGATTTTAATAAAACAAAGATTATATGTTACTTAAAGATATGCTTTATGATTTTATCATGAACGCAGTATTTTTGCTGTGATACGTGTTTATGCTAACAGACAGGCATTTCTAAAAATGATTGAATGGATTTTTTTCCTAGAATCCTACAACAATTTTTTTTTTACAGAAATCTAAAATGTACACTTTAGATTTACATTCTTATTACCTATACTAACATTATAAAGAGGTAAATTTTTTTTTTATATATATCATAGGAGGCACACACGAACAGGTGGGTCACCTGATGTAAGTGATCACCATCGTCCATAGACACTTGCAACACCAGGGGAGTCGCAGGGGAGGAAGGGGAAAGTGGAAGGGGAGGGGAGGTGGGGTCTCCGGCGCTCTCACTGACCGAACGAAACGCAACAATGCAAGCACTGTTACTTCACGTTGGTTCGAATTATCAAGAAGTTTTAGAAGCATAAAATCTAATAAGTCAATCAATTTTCAAACCATAACGATTCTAAAGAGAGTTCACTATAATAATACCATGTCGACAAAGTTGAAAAATATGTATAATGATTGACTTATTAGATTTTATGCTTCTAAAACTTCTTGATAATTACGCAAAGAAACGTCAAGTTGCCGTAGCGCAATTATAACGTACATTACATTATATATGTACCGAAGACGTTGGTTCGGAACTAAGCGATTGTTCTTTTTGTTCTAACAAGGCAGCCAAATTCTTGTTAGAACATTGAAATTATTGACATTACAAGACACTTGTAATACTATTACATACTCGACAATGGCAGTAACAGTATATGGTTGTTTATTAGTATTTGTTTTAATATTATTATTTTATATGTTAAATGTGACCATGAAGTATCATATCCTAGAACACTGAGTGTCTAACTAAACAAGTACAAGTTCTGTACAAGTAAGATATGAAGATCATATAAAAATCTTTATGGATGGCAAAATTTGAACTTTGTTCTCGGTGTATCTTCTTGTTCTACTGGAAATCTTTAAAAAATTAAACATATTATTTAAACGATTAAAATTGAATTTAGCTAAATTTGAAATGTAACGACACATATAATAATAACCACTTCTAGAAAGGACATGACAAAAATTTAAAAAATACACTAGGTTTTTTGCTTTAGGTTGCGGATTCACTAGTGTTATTGTAGACTAGCTGACCCGTGCAACTTCGTCTGCACCAAATTGGTTACTACCGGTTTCATTTGTATTTTGAAACCCGAATAATCTATAAAATACCTGAAACCCGATTGAACACCTACCGTTTCGAATTGTGAATCCAAACTATCCAGAGACTCATTCAAACATATACCCAGTTGGTATGTAAAAATACCTTTAAAATAAGCCTAGAACCCGTTCGCAGCATCACCTACCGGGCCCAATTAAGATAAAAAGTAACCTACGTATTTTGGCGATAAACGTCTTCCGAGTACCCCTTGGGTTGCTCCTGCGCTACTCACCTCAGCGCTCATTCAAAATTCGCGTAGAGCCAGCGGCAGCGACAACGCAATAATATTGCCAGCTTATAGTTTTTATTTCGCGTTATCTTCTGACTAACTTCATCAATTAACATACTGTAAAATCTAAACTTTATCTACATTAAATTTACATTGTGATTTAGTTTGTTTTATAGGAATTTGTAAAATATACGTCAAAAACTGCATTCAAACTTAATCTTCTGAAATTTATTTTACTTTTAACATATAAACCATCTTTCTGGCTGAAATAGTAAAGACATAAAATAAAAAATTGTATAAAGCACTGACGCATAATATACCTTTCTAACAGTGAAAGAATTTTCAAAATAGTATCAATAGTACCAGGGATTCTCCGAACACAAAACTTCACCTCTATAACATGAGTATGGGTATAACATAGTATGGTAATTGCAAACATCTCAACTAATAATTTGAAACGTATATTACGTTATATAACAAACCTGAACCCAATTATTCCAAGACTCATTAGCAAACTAATTTGATCAAATATCGAAACAACACAGGTACTGACAGAACCCTAATTGAGATTCATTTTATTTAATGCAATGTAACTGTTATCTAGGTTTATGTTTTCGGAAAAATCTTGTCACCTTTGTTCAGCAACGCCATCTCTAGTTACATTTTTGAAATGAGACATTGAAATAAAACATAACTTGACTTAAAGGCGTGGTGCAACATACAGATCATTTTGTTACTATATGTCAAGAACACGAATTATGAAGATGAGAAGTTCTATTTCAAGTTTATAAATAAATGCCTTTTAAGTACATAAAATACATAAGGATTTTTTAAATAAAATAAAATAAATGTAACAACATATTAGTGACAGTTACGTTTATACATATTTTTCAACTTTGTCGACATGGTATTATTATAGTGAACTCTCTTTAGAATCGTTATGGTTTGAAAATTGATTGACTTATTAGATTTTATGCTTCTAAAACTTCTTGATAATTACGCAAAGAAACGTCAAGTTGCCGTAGCGCAATTATAACGTACATTACATTATATATGTACCGAAGACGTTGGTTCGGAACTAAGCGATTGTTCTTTTTGTTCTAACAAGGCAGCCAAATTCTTGTTAGAACATTGAAATTATTGACATTACAAGACACTTGTAATACTATTACATACTCGACAATGGCAGTAACAGTATAGAAGTTTGATTGGCCAAAATAAAATAAGAGAGACTACACAAAAAAATAATAATTTGTATTACCTTGCCGATGTCAACATTGTTCGATGGATCGACGAGGGTAACGGCTGGGGGTGAACCGCGTGTCTCAACATTAAGGAGGAGTTTCTTCCCAACAGCGTCAGAATAGAACGCGGATACTGCTTCCATTCTATCTTCGGAATCCGATGGGTACTTCACGCAGCATAGAACGTATTCCTGAGCATATGGCGGTTCTGTTTCTGTACCAGCAGGTAGTGGAGCCAATCTCATAACGTCAATGGTCTGGAAAGTACAAATGTAAATAGTAATATAACCTGACATATGTGTAAGTAAATATAAAATAGGAATAAAACGTGTAGTTGTTACCTCTCGATTCCCGTAATCGAAGTAAAAGACGTGAACCATTTTGGAGTCTGTGATTTTTTCAATTCTGGCTCTGTACCATTGGTTGTCCGATGTGAAACGGGCTGCACATATGTTACCTCTCCTTGGTGCATAAGATCCAGGAAGTGGAGTATTAGTTTTAAATTCCTGATGGATCTTCTCCATTAAACTCTCTAATCTACTACCCATTTCAACATTTTGAGCGTAGAAACTGCCTTCAGTTGTAACTTCGGTAATAATAACTTTTTCATATTTAATAGTTCTATCTTGTACAGATGCTTTTCTTTGTTTCTCAATTTCCTTATCTTCTTCAACGTAGTTCTGCCAAATACCGATGCGTTGCTTCATGGCATTCTCTTCAGAAGTTTTAATTGCGCGTGCGTATTCCGAAGATTCAGCTGTGTGGTGCATAGAGGCATAACCATGTTCTACCAACGAAATAGATAAATTTTCGTTGTCTACCCACAGCCAGCCAATAAAATTACCAGCTTTGTCCATTTCTTCAATGGTAACAACGACGTCGCGTTGAAGGCATTTTTCTTTAGTGTATTGCAGGGCGTCTTCTCCGAATGGTTCAGCTTCTTGTATCCCACCACCACTTAAAGCTGGTCTGGCACCTCTCGGACAATTAATGCCAGCAAGAAGGAAGGTAACAATGACAGATTCTTTTGGAATGTACAAGCGCATACGAGAACCGCTGGCGACGAATTCGACGGTAGCCTCTGTCTTTTGTGCTCGTTTGAGGAATGGGAAAAATTTCTTTGCTTTTGCCGAATCACCACTAGTATCTTGAACACGGTGGGTAGGGATTTCTTTTTTGGCATGAACGCCGACACCAGCCTTTGCTGCTTTTAATTCTGCTTCAAGTAACTTATCATAATGTGAGCTTCGTTGATCATTATCGTTTCTGTATCTAACTAATGTTGCATAACCTTTAGCAACTAACGACTCTGCAATATTTCTGTGAAATAATAAATTTATATGGTATCATAATATACATAAAAAATAAATTTTAAGAAATTGTGCATATTATAAGAATATACATACACTCCACCAAACATTACTGAGCAGCATATTTTTTCAGGGAAATTATCTTTAGCAGGTTGGATATAGTCAACTGTAACGTTAACTTTCTTCCCGATTAGCTTTTTCCTTAGGGATTCCCGAGCCTCAAACATCCATGGAATATCATATAAGGGTTTAAATCCTTTTGGTCTCGGTATCTGTTTATTGTCCTCATCCACACTATTTCTGCATTAAAATTATATTTATTAATAATCAGAACTCATCAACTTTGTTATAACATTGAAAACACTGAATTTTAAATTAATATTTACTTTTCACGTGGTGGTCTAATACTGGCTAAGAATATTTTCTTCTGGACATTATTAGCCAGTTTAACAACAAGTGCATCACCATTAACGATTTCCATCACAATTGCTGAAAATTCTTTATCCTTCGCTGCAATTACAGGAGCGTTACTAACGTAATTAGCCCAAATGCGCAGTTTCGCGTCTTTAGCTGCACGTTCAGCATTTCTATAAGTGGATGCACCTGAAATTGTAATATAAATGATTATATATTCTTAGCTCATTATTGTAAATAATAACTCTTTGTCATTTGTTAACAATCTCGTACCACTATCATGCGCAAGAAAGTTATGGTGTAATTTATACAAAAAAATATTTAAATTCTTGGCTAATTAATTATCTTTTAATTACAACATAATGGTTTTCCACTTACCAGCCTTCATTACAGCGAGTGACCAGTCTACACATCTAGCGAAACCTTGCCTTAGTAGTACTTCTGCAATGTTACCCAAAGGATGTAATATGGTGCCCACAAGGTTATTGTTGTTTACAGATTCCAGAATAACTTCAACATCCTTTTGGAGCAGCCTTGATTCCAAGAAAAAGCGGGCCTCTTCTGCATAAGGCTCTGAATCACCATCTTGTCTAACAGCTGGGCACTGGAACAAAATACCATAATGAATTATGAATATATATTACCAGTTGCATTTTTCCGGTTACATTTTCATGAACACAACACCAGATACATTTAATTATGATAATATAATGAATATTACTTACTCTAATTCCAGATATCATTAGGGTTACAGGAGTGTAGTCTGGCAATAAACAAACACGAACAGTGGAGCCATCACGAACATATTCAATAATGGCCTTCACTGGTTGTAAATTGAATTTGTTTACAAATGCTTTTGGATTTTCAATTGTCCACTTAATATCTCGAACATGTTTCTGTATTAAAAATTAAAATAAAGTGTTGACATCAGTTTACACACAAAAAAAAGATTGCGCTGTATATATAATAGACATTTTTAAGTAGCAAAATATATATACTAGATAAATAGAAATACTAGCAGAAAATTATTAATAACTTTTATCAATAATCGAGACCTAACATTGAAACTTAATATAGAAACCAGAGATTGCATCAATAACTTTCATAGACAAATACATTATGTTTTTTTTTCTGCAGACACTTGGGCTTGGTCCATACTTCGTTATTTTATTAGTCTAGTTAAAGATTGTTTTACTTGTGAGCAATTATTGCTATTCTACTTAAATATTATGTTTTCACTACTTTACCCTATGTTTCATTACTTTACATTATACTATATTACCTATTTTTCACAGAAATTAGCTCCTTTATGGCTTCATTTTTATCCTTAATTTATTTATTTATTATTATACATTATGGTTATGAACTTAAACTTAATTAAGAATATGTTTCCACCTGTGCATCTGCATTCCAAATCCCTTTGCCTTGCGATTTTGCGAACTCTTCAATTTCTACCAGTTTCTTCAGTTGTGGTATATTCCTCACTCCGTCCCTGACTTTTGCCAATCCTTCAGCCAAGAGAGATTCTACAACATTTTCATTCTTCGTTGGGTCCTTGCCAGCCCACACAGTGCCATACTCTCTAGTGGCTGAATTCGGTGGTTTGCCAGCAGTGAAAATAACTTCTTTGCCGATAAGTTTCTTTCGGAGATATTCACGGGCTTCCCACGCAAATGGCTCATCTTTGGACTCAGTGTCACTAGAGAAATATTAAATCATGAAAAATTGATAGGTAACATTTCAACATAATTATTTATTAATTAATAAAAATTATGACAACAATGAAATATCACTTATTCATATCATAATTGTGTAAGTTCACAATATGCAGCATAAAAATGTAATATACTTTAACAGATAGTCTTAAAAGTCTGTTCGCAAGCAAGTTTATACATATAGTAAACATACGAGTACAAAGGTCTGAATTTGGTTTTACTATAATAAATCCGTTTAAATAAAAAAAAAAAAAAATATTTAACTAATTTATTTGAAGTAAAATACTTGTGATATATCATATTATATATATAACCAGAAAAATGCTGAGACTAGTAAGCAGAGAAGAATAGTAAAGATCTGATGATATTTTAAGTCAACCGAAAAAATAATACTTCCACAGAAAGGCAATGTGCCATGTGTGTCATCTAAGGAACTCAAATTTAAAACTTTAAAAAAAAGTAGAGGATGTCGAAAAACATTACAGCATTACAGATTTTATTTTAATTTTTTCAACTATTGCAATGTTAGTTAAGTGTGTAAACAGGGTCCGAATACAATGATGCCTAATATCGAAAACAATTGAATTGACGACAGACAAGGTTCCTTTAACTTATTCAATTCTGTATAATTTTTGCAAAAAATTATTTTAATCTCACTTATTTCCATTCGTTGTGACCTTGGATGAAATATATTTTAAGTAAGTGATACTTCAATAAAGGGATTCCCAAACTGGATTCCGTAAAATAGTCATCAGGTTTCGCTAAAATTATTTATTATTAGCTTTTATCTTAACATTACTCCCATTCATCACAACGTATTATTGTGAAACAGATTTTTCAGCCTACGTTTATACAAACAACAAATACAGGTAAAAATTGGATGCTATTCCATATATACGCGTACAACTGTCGGACATAATAAGATCTATAAAACAATTATCCATCATTTTTGATTGAAGAAGGCGTTACTTTACGGAAATCCATCATTAATTATAGTGGACGCTACTTTGCACTTCATACTACTCGCCCGACCGCATCTGAAGACTCAACATCGATCTGATGATGCTCCATGAAGGAACGAAACACATGTTATCGTTTGAAATAGACTTAGTAGTGGTTCAATTAATTCCAGGCGGAAGTGCAAAGTAGCGTCCACTATAATAATTACGCATAAAACATTAAAACAATTTCAATGCTCACATTACAACTTTAAGTTAAGAATAATGTGTTTCAATTGTTATATTTAACATTTACACATTTCTTTAAAGAAAAATGTTCTTGTATAAATTTCAGTGTTGATTTGTAATCATTTGATATGGGGTTCCATGAAATAAAAGCTATTTGGTTGTTGTTTTCTTATCTTTAAAGAGTTCCGATCAGGACGCGGTGGCGTACGCACGTGCGCTCCGTGTTTTTTTCGTAACTTACACCGACCCACGTGTTTGAGTGAGATTTTTTTATTTTCGCTTACGCACCTACCTGCTATTTCCTTTGTTGTTTTTTTTTCTGTGTTTTCGTGTGCTGTTCACAGGTCCGACGCGAGGCAGAGAAGGGGGGCGCGCCTTACTGAATTTAACGGACTATCCCGAGTCCGGATCAAAGGGAGCTGTGGGCGATGTGCAATGCCTCACAGGGGATCTACAATGCCTAGGGGGAAGCCCTAACACTTCTTTCTTGAACGCCTTACGGAGACTCGACGCGTGCTGAAAAGCACGATTTCATGCACTGAAAAGTGCGGTTTACAGGCGCACCGAAAAGTGCACTCTTTGTCACTCCGAAAAGTAACAAAGCCCGGCCTTGCGGCCGCCTATACGATTGACGTGGATTGACACTCGAACGAACGATTGACACCTTGTTCTAGAAATTACGTCTATCTTCCCCTAAAATAACCGTTCAATAATAATAATAATTGTTGTTAAGTCTATTTTTAGACTTCGGTGCCGACACCGTTAGTAAATTTAAATTCAATCTTATAAAATGCGTGCTGCGCCCACGCTTTTGTAATCGATCCCTATTAGCTCCCGCACACTCCGCGGTTCTCAATAATATCTCGAGCCTAGGTCGTCCCCGTGCGGAGCCCTCTTGATATTATTTTCGCGATACAGTGACTCACCTACACCACTTGAACACACATATGAGATTATCTCTCTAACACACGTGCACATACATACACATTGTTGGAGCGGTTTACTTTTTTTCCCTCAATCGAACTGAATCGAATAGTTTTTTAGTTCGTTTCAAATTCGATATACACGTATTCATTGGTGAATCATGCAATTTTCATTGCATAATTCACAAATGCATATATGTATGAATAGCTTAGCATAGTTTAGCTAGGACAGACGCGTCTTTTTCGGTAACAGCCCAAGCCGAGGTGTGCCTGCACCCTTGTGTATGTTACCCAAAACCCAAAATCGGTTGTGAGCCTTAAGCTCCAACCTTAGTAGTCCGGTGAAGCTGTAAAGACCTTAACAGGTAAATAGCATAAAAGCATAGTCAGTTCGAGAAAAAAAAAAAAAAAAAAAGCCACGTCCACCGCCCATCGCAATCTCACTCGTTTCCTTCGGGACAACCAGTGGGGCTATTTCACGCACTCTCTCGAAGAGGAGCGTAAACTACGGGTTGTGATCCGTAGAGTCCCCTCAGAACTCCCGACTGACGACATCTCAGACGACCTCAAGGAACAGAAGATTCCTGTCCGCGAGGTTCATCGTATGCGCTCTCCGCGCACCCGAGAACCATATGATATGGTTCTCGTTGTCCTCGATCGCACCCTTCAAGGGAAAGCGATTTTTAATCTTACGTCCCTCTGCGGCCTCTCCGGCGTCATAGTCGAGCCGCCGCGCAAAACGTCTGTGCCCTCGCAGTGTCACAACTGCCAGGTGTACGGACACTCCGCACGAAACTGTCGCCTGAAACCCAGGTGCGTTAAGTGCCTCGGCGACCACTCCACTAGGGAGTGTCCTCGCACGAAAGACGCCTCCGACCCTCCGAGTTGTGTTCTGTGCCGCGGCGTGGGCCATACCGCGAATTATCGCGGATGTCCCCGCGCCCCGCGCACAAAGCGCCCTCGATACCCCAGGCAGGCGTCGCCGTCTAAGACGGCCGCTGCCCCCGCCCGTCCTCGACCTCCGCCTCTCATGTCTCGAGAGGCCTTCCCGAACCTGCCGGGCACGTCTCGTGCACCGGCAGCGTCCGTACCCGCGACTAGCGCGCCCCCCCGCCCCTACCGGGCCCCTCAGGCCCCGTGGGCTCCCAAACCCGCGTCCCAGCACACTCCCAAACCTCCGGCGGCTAATCCTTCACAGGATGACCCCGCATACTCCTTTTCCCTATCGAGTATTGACTACACAGCTCAATTACTCATCTTCCACGAGATCTCGGAGATCTCGGCGTACGAAGTGTGCGCTCGCAATCCTCTACTAGGTGCCGTCACGGCAATCCATAGGTTTCCAGCCATCGCGGCTACCCTACAAAGGCTCGGGCGCGCAGCCGTAAAAAAATAAATAAATAACTCAAATAAGATAGAGTAAATCGCGTATTTACGTCTATCTTCCCCTAAAATAACCGTTCAATAATAATAATAATTGTTGTTAAGTCTATTTTTAGACTTCGGTGCCGACACCGTTAGTAAATTTAAATTCAATCTTATAAAATGCGTGCTGCGCCCACGCTTTTGTAATCGATCCCTATTAGCTCCCGCACACTCCGCGGTTCTCAATAATATCTCGAGCCTAGGTCGTCCCCGTGCGGAGCCCTCTTGATATTATTTTCGCGATACAGTGACTCACCTACATCACTTGAACACACATATGAGATTATCTCTCTAACACACGTGCACATACATACACATTGTTGGAGGGTTTACTTTTTTTCCCTCAATCGAACTGAATCGAATAGTTTAGTTCGTTTCAAATCCGATATACACGTATTCATTGGTGAATCATGCAATTTTCATTGCATAATTCACAAATGCATATATGTATGAATAGCTTAGCATAGTTTAGCTAGGACAGACGCGTCTTTTTCGGTAACAGCCCAAGCCGAGGTGTGCGTGCACCCTTGTGTATGTTACCCAAAACCCAAAATCGGTTGTGAGCCTTAAGCTCCAACCTTAGTAGTCCGGTGAAGCTGTAAAGACCTTGCCAGGTCAATAGCATAGTCAGTTCGAAAAAAAAAAAAAAACTTATCTTTAAAGTTTAAGGACCCTTGCAAAAAAGATGATTAAAAATTGAGATATATTTGTAAGGCTGTCTCATTCTCCTAGTTGCAACAACAAGTATGCTTGATATCAATTTTCTCTAATTCTCTATATAAGCTCTAAAATTACACCCAGCAGCATGTGTACAACAATCTTGCATCCTTTAATTACCTTGTTCTATTTTTTGTTAAAATTTCTCAGTTAATTTACTTTCAGTTTATAAAATTGGTTATGGAATTAATATTATTTCTCAAAAACCAATATCTTTTTTTTTTCGAACTGAATACGCTATTGACCTATCAAGGTCTTAACAGCTTCACCAGACTACCTTAACAGCTTCACCAGACTACCTTAACAGCTTCACTGGACTACTAAACCAATAGCAATAAGATAATAATGTATACATATATTTCTTGTCCACATTAAATAAGAAACTGAGACTTTTGTTATTACTAAAGTCATTATAATACCCTCATCAGTAAGTACTACATGATAACAATTACAATATTGAAGTACCCTATTTCACTTTTCTATTACCTATACAAGACTTCGAATTTTATTCTAAAATACAATTTTTCTGTGAGACAATTTTCATAAAATTATGTCTATACAAGGTGTGACCAGAAAGTAAAGTGACTTTAGATTTTTATGAGAAGCTTTATTTATTTATCAGTATTAATATTATAATTATTCCAGTAATTTCGTTTTTATTTCCTCAATAGTAGCAAATCTCCATCGTCTTATGAGTCTTTATGTACTTATGTCATGATTTTATTTATGATCCTCTTGAGCAAATCAGTCCTAATAAACGTCATTAATCAGCTCCAGAGTAAATCATGAGCAATGGACTGTTCTTCTGGTCAAAACAAAATTTGCTTACACATGTCTCATGTTCAGAAAATCCAAAAAAATAACATGGCAAGAACCAATTGAGATGGCTACAGCATTAGCAACTTCACTAATAGCGATTCGACAATTGTACAACTCTATTTTCTTCACTTCTTCAATGTTGTCATCAGCTGTTGATTTACTGGGGTGATTCTGGGATATTGGCATATTCTGACCTTCATGGAAGAGCTTGTATGTTGTATATATATATTATTGTTTTTTCTTAGAGTAAACACAATACCACTGACAATATTTTGAAGCACTAAGTTTTACTTTAGACAATTTATTTCTTCTAAACTTTTTTACATTTTACTAACAAAGTTATACAGTTAAAAACATGAACTGATTATGAAAAGTGTAATAACAGAACAAAAAAATTTTGCAGTTTCAATGTACACAACTTGTGGAATTACAAAAGCCAACTTACTTTCTGATCCTACACTCATATGTTGTTTGAAACAACACTCAAGTTATTTATGAAAATCTAAGACATAATTTTGGAGGATATAACACTCTCAATCCGTTTACGTCAAATATTCTCTATATAATGAATGAGTATTATAGTTTTATTATAGTATAGATTAGGAGACATTATAAGATGGTTCTTGATATTTACATTAGATAAATAGTCTACAAAAGTTTGCAACAATAGGTATTATACCTATAGCTTTTATTGTTAAGAATGACAAACCTATAATAAACAGACATTTTATTATGCTCTTTCTAAAAACGGATAGAGGAGGATGACAAATCTACATAAAAAAATACAATGGAAAAAGGGATGTTATTCTATTCTTAATATAGACTGAATTTAAAAGAATTAATTATGAAAATTATATCTTTACCTACCTTATTGGATCTGTGTCCTATTGAAAATTTAATGAAAGTTAAAAAATTAGAAGTTGTACTGGAATGCATGACAAATTTATAATACTACTTGCGGACCTGGCGGACTTTCTCCTGCCTTGATAATAAAAAAAAATCCTAAAAGTCAACCGCAACGCCACCTACCGGGTCCAATTGTGAATCTAAACTATTGTCGGATCCACTGGAACACGCACACAAAGTTTTATTAAAATCGGTCCAGCCGATTAGGAGGAGTTCAGTGACATACACACGCACAGAAGAAATTTATATATAAAGATAAAGGAGATGACATCTCACAGGCTACTACTTTTAAATTAATTTTTGTTATGAAAATCAACTTGAGTGTTTCAAAATTGTCGTGATATTTAACCACCATTATGTAATGAAAAATACATTAGTAACTCTAGCCAACTTTTTTCTATAACATATAAAAAAAAGTATTCATATTTAGTGGTATTTTTCAGTCTCAATTGCTATATAATACAGATTTTACATTCCAGTAGACCTTATGCGAGTAAAACGCTAAATGAAATTGAATCTATAAGGAAACAAAAAAAAAAATACCTTCCAAAACAAAAAAAAGCTACTGAAGTGTAGAGTCACGGCGAGCAGGGAAGAGTGACCAATTCTAGAAATTCGCAAAATACGCATAGCCTGTGAGACTCTGTGTCACTGGTTAAAGGATAAAAATTATATTCTCACTTCATAATTGAAAGGAGTTATTATCTTCATGACACTTTGGATTATAAAACTAGAAAATAATGTATGTATGTTTATATCATGTAAACTACCTCATTACCTAACAAACCTACTTGGTAAATATTATCTAAAATGTGGGTGGTGGTAAAAGAAAAAAAAATTGTACAGTTTTTATTTATAGCAAAATATATGTACAGATACGTGTATTGTACATGTCTGTGAATAAACCAAAATAAGAATAAACTACCTACCTTGAGTTGATAAAATGACAAAACAGTTCCTGCTCACTATTTAATTAGTTTAAAAAAAGTAATTTGTTTTTAGAGGGTACCCAACTTTTTTATAGCACAGCAAAGTGATGGGACTTAATAGTAAGCCCATTGCAGTAAAAATAATAATACCGAGATCAGTGAGACAAAGAGAGAGAAGACAACCTATAGTAATTCAACACATAACTCTTTTGAGTTATCCAGCTACACGGAGAAACCATGATGAGTTCCACATAATACATTCCAACTACCTACATTTCACGCACAGCTGAAAGGATATACATGTAAAGACAAGATTCATGTAAATATAATGAAATATTAGGCAACAGCCAAAGCCGAGGAGTGCTGCGCACCCTTGAGCTAGTTGTCAAAATAAAATTGGCTGAGTGCCTTAAGCGCTCGCCTTAGTAGTCCGGTGAAGCTGTTAAGACCTTGCTTGGTCAATAGCGAAGTCAGTTCGAAAAAAAAAAAAAAATGAAATATTAAAACAGCCAAACAAAACATACCAGAGATACTAAAAGTGTGAGAGTCAAATAGGATTGAATTGAGATCATTTGACATTTATATTGGAGATACTCTGTATATAAATTAATACTTTCACTTTTCTAAGGTTGATTAAACATATTTCAAAACTCTTTGTATATAATAATACTGGGTTCCTATTGGCTTACTACTGGATGAAAGTTGGAAAGAGAAGAGCAGCTAATCTAATAAAATATTCTTTAGACCCTCTATCTGTACATAGATATTATTTACAAAGACCTATTTCTGAATTGGAATATTTATATTTTCAAATACCCTCAGTATTGGTCCATCAAATTTTATTATTTTTAAATCCCATTATATAATAATATTATTCTGTAAAAAAATACAAATGTGTAATTAAAGAAAATTTAAGATGATCAATATTTGATTAATATTACAAAGCCAATAAGAAATCTTTTTTTTTTCGAACTGCCTACGCTATTGACCTAGTATGGTCCTAATAGTTTCACAGGACTACTCTTAACGTATCAACACCTAAGGTATTTTGTTTTCTTAAGGTTCGATCTTTGAAAATGATTACCATATGTTCATTTTGCGTATTCCTCGGAGTTAATAAATTCATCAATGTTCTGTAAGCTACATAAAAACTTGTTACTTATATAATGATTAATAATTTCTCATAAAGATTGTTCGGTCACAGAAAGTTAAAAGTTTAGAGAAATAAGTTGCTACTGTTACAGATTGGATCAATTCTCAACAATAAAAGTGAAACTCACAATTTATACATTGTAATATGGCACTTACCCACATTTTTCATGAAAATAAACATGAACTTCAGAAGTTATAGAAAAAAGGAAACATATGCTATAGAAATAGTACAAATGCTCGAACTCTTACTTGTTGATCGTCTTCTGGCGTGCGAGTTTCGGTGCGGTGATCCCAGATAATGTAATCATTTTCTCAGGAGGTGGACCCCCTTGCGGCTGTTTTCTAATAACAACCGTATCCCCAGACAGTATCTGTTAAACATAAAATACGAACATTAAAACACACATTTTAACATAATTATTCTAAAGAACGCGTCGATTTACGAAAATTCCCCGTCATACCCCCATACAAAAAAAAAAAAATTAACCGTTCCAATTGATTCCTAAAAGAATCTTAGTGAAAAATACATTACAATAAATAAATAAATAATAAATAAATAATTTAAAAAAATGAATCGCTTATTGTGTATGGGATGGGATGCCAACGAGGCAAACTACAACAAATCGGCACGAGGCAATACGGCCAATAGTGTTTATGAAAAAATAAAAAAAGGATTATGTATTACCTGCTTTACTATTCCAATTTTGTAAGCAGGCGCTGGTGCTGGAGCACTCATTTTTAATTAAATGAAATCTACTACCAGAGTAAAAGAAAGTAAAGTGTAAAATTACTGATGAACGGCACGGTACACCTAGTAAGACTTGGCGAAACGTGGCGGGTTACTAGTGTTACCAGTGTTAAAAATATTCATATGTTCGCAGATAATAAATAAACGCAGGAAGTGGTTATTTAGACACATTGTTTGTCAAATTTGGTATAGTAGTACTATTTTTGTGTATTTTAAGCGTCTTAAAAATATTCTTTGTTTATATGGATGTGATATAAAGAATATTATTAGGTTCTACTGCATATTGTTTATTAAAGAAACGGTAACTTATATATAATGGACGAGAACAAATTTAGTTTCAATGGTGTGTTGTGGTTTTAGTCAATTCATTGACCATAATTTTTAATAAACCTCCAGATGGAGGTGTTTTCACTGACATGAAAGGAAAACTGTATCTATGCAATAAAAATGTGATAAATAATGGTTATGTGATGTACATGTATATGTATATATATTAAATTAATTCTTATGAAAATGTACCCCACTAAAATTTTAACTAAAATTAAAATTTGAATAGTCCACACCTTACTAATATTATAAATGCGGAGGTGAGTTTGTGTAGTGTATAATTTTATTATTTTTAAATATTCATCTATGCTTGGAGATACTCGAAGTGTGTTGACGGTTCGGCTTTCTATGAATTAAATCAAGTTTGCTGCATTAAAATATATTATGTTATTTTAAATATTGTACCAAAAGCTGGTACATACCACTTTGGTTGTTACGCTTTCACACCTTGGCTACTTCGAATCAATCACCTACAAATTTTGTATATATGTTGTAGAGAGTACAGAAAAGGGCATAAGGTACATTTCATTCTGAAAATAGTACTGTTCTCTTAGTCAGCCTATGATTGGCTGAGGTGGGCATTAATGTCCTATCTAGATTTAGCTTTTTGTGGGTCGGGTGTCCAGCCCGATTCAGAATCGGAGCCGCAGGAGGCGGTGGGGGCGGGGTCAGTGCACTGGAGTTTGCGCGAGACAGTTTCGAACCCATTATTGTCGATCGCAGGGTTCGCGGTGGTATCGAGCTCCATGTCAGATTCGGAATACAAAGTTAGAGCTTGGGATGGGAGTTACAAGGACGGCTCTGTCTTCCAGATTCTCTGGAGACATAGAGGACAATGTCGAGTACGAGTTCAACTCTTGTATCGGAAATTCTACGCTAATGCAGAGGCCTTCGCGGTATCGTAATTTGCGAGGATCGACGTATTGTGATTCGCAACATGGTTCCCAAGGCATTGGAGCTCTCGCTCCAGAGCAGATGCTGTGGCCATTCGGAAGTTTGAGGGAGGAGGGAGTGATACGAACAACCTCCCTATCTAAGAGACAGAAGGCGCGTCAAAATGAGTTTGCGGGACTATTCCGTGCCTGGGCCAAGAGAGCTGGCTCTCTTAGCATAGGCTAAGTACAATGCCTCATAGTAAAGAACCTACCTTACCTAGGTAGGTAGTCACCGTTAAAGTTAACACGCGGCTTCCTCCGAAAAGTTCAATTTACAATCGCACTAAATATCGTACAAAACTAGCAAAGAAAAATATTCACACAGGTGCGTTTTTCGGAAGTAATCTATTTTCAAAAACACTATAGGTTCACAATTCACACAGGTGCGTTTCTTGCAAGTAATCGAAATTCAAAAATATAATATCTAGGGATGAGTCACTCGACAGTACTGCGTAGTCGAACATCTATTTCGCAGAACAATCATCGGATATGTCCGTAGACGACGGCTGTCGGATCGCGTCCTAGCTTTTTTTCTAAAATAAAAGTAGTCTAAGCATCCTTATGATATCAGCTATCTGCCAATGAAAGCACCTTCAAATCGTCTTGTTCCGTATTCAAATCTCTTGTTGATTTCAAATTTTTAAGAATCGAAAATACCTAACATTTAAACTCTTTTTTTTATTAATAGTAATTAGAAAAATCCCATTACCAGACTTAAAGTAGAGAAATGAATGGAAGTAAAAAAAATCATTAACGAGTACATTAATTTCTTTTAACTCGATTTAAAGTTTATAATTCAAAAGTTTCTATAAAAACAATTTGAAATATCTTTGTTTTTGTAGTTATATTTCTTTTGGCGCGTTAGGGAAAAATGATAAGAGTAAATTTTTACGATGCGCGCGCACACCATCACGAAGAACCGACACCCTAAAGTTATTAGGATGCGCGCGCACACCGTCACGAAAAACCCAACACCCTAAAGTTAGCTATAGTAAACATTTTGTTTCTTTGTATTAATCGTTGTTTGTATTTCTTTGTATTAAACCTTTCAATGTATTAAATACTTTTTTCTATTGTTAGTGTCGATTTTTCTACAAACGTAGAAAGAGGCGAAAGATAAAATTATTGAAAAGATTTTTATCTTGTTACGCCAAAGAAGTATAACTTCTAACGCGTGTACATAACTACACACACTCTTTTTTTATTGTCTATAAAGTACATGTCAAGAAAAAAGCAAAATATCACTTCAATTATGAATAAAGTTATGGCCAAAAAAACGAAAAATATAGAAATCTTTTGAAGGAGTAGTAAAAAATGTCAAAATTTACCAGGACATCTATTTTTAAGGATACTAAAATATATCACAAAATAGCTGTACTAAATACTTCATATTACCTATTGTTGTAAAAAAAATATTTATTATTATATTCATTTAGTTAATAAAACAATAAAGTGATGTAATTTATACTTATTGTAAATTGGTTTAACTTTAAAATTAACTATAAATATATTATCTATATATATAAAAGAAAGTCGTGTTAGTTACACTATTTATAACTCAACAACGGCTGTACCGATTTGGCTGAAAATTGGTGAGGAGGTAGCTTAGAACCAGGAGACGGACATAGGATATTGTTTATCCCGTTCGACAACGTTCCCGTGTGACTCAGCAACTATAAAACAGGGTATAAACAAAAACGCATCTGACTTGGAATAACAAAACACAAATGACAGCTAAGTAATTTTGTTATGGATGTATGGTTGAAAATTTGATTATTGTAAGAAATCAATATTTAAATAAATAAATAATAAGAAATCAATAACCTCACTACATTATCATTAACAATCATAGTGTAAATTAAAGAAGATATTTTACATAAAATTTGTGTCAGTTCCAGAAATAACGACCTTGAGATGAATGAGGAGATACATAATTGGGCTTTGGGCTTTGAGAAGAATTGGAACGTGAACGTTAATATGATCACCAGGAATTAGATTTAGTTGTTCAAACGAATGTACCCCTGTTAAATTCCCATCAAAAGGAAGTTTATGATACATTAATGAAGGCAATTGATGATGGACATGGTGGTTTATATTTCTTAGATGCCCCTGGTGGAACTGGTAAGATATTCCTCATGTCAGTAGTTTTAGCCACTGTTTGTGCGAGACCCAACATAGCGGTTGCAGTTGCTTCTTCTGGAATAGCAGCCACATTGTTAGAAGGATGCCGTACGGTACATTCAGCAATAAAATTACCGTTAAATCTTCAAACTATTGAAGAACCAACATGTAATATTGCAAAAAACTCAGCTCAAAAAGAACTAAAAAAACTCAAAAGTTTTATCGGCGTCGAAAATCATCATCTGGGACGAATACACAATGGTGCATAAACATGCATTAGAAGCACTTAATCGAACATTGAAAGATTTACGCAATGACTGAAGATATTTTGGAGGAGCAATGATTTTACTGTTTAGCGATTTCTGCCAAATACTACCAGTAATTCCAAGATCTACGGCTGCTGACGAAATAAACGCTTGCCTCAAATCGTCGAATCTATGGCGCTATGTAAAGAAACTGCAGCTGACAACAAACATGAGAGTTGCATTGCTTAATGATACATCTGCTGAAGATTTTTCTGACCAATTGCTGACTATCGGTAATGGTCAAGTACCTGTTGACGAATCGAGCAGATTGATATCATTTCCAAATAATTTCTGTAATTTTGTCTCATCAAAAGACGAACTCATCAACAATGTATTTCCAAACATTGTTTCTAATTACAAAAATAATGAATGGTTGAGTGAGCGAGCAATTTTAGAGGCTAAGAATAGAGACGTAGATGACCTGAACTACATAATTCAGAATAAGATCATTGGAACAATGCATTCATTCAAATGAAGATGAAGCCACCAACTATCCAATTGAATTTTTAAACTCCTTGGATGTGCCTGGCTTACCACCATACAATTTACGCCTGAAGGTTGGCTCCGTAGTAAACATGCTTCGGAACATAAACCAACCAAAACTGTACAAAGCTAACCACTTGGAGAAGATATTTTTTTTCATTCTTATGAAAAGGTTAAAAAAACTCATTTAGTCCTTGAATACTTGTTACTGTTTATTAATTTTAATAGCCCTTTTAAACCAGTAATCTTGTAATGAAAACAACAAAAAAACATAATTAGATATAAAATCATAATTCATTGTCAGCTTGACTTTAATGTTGTGAATGATTTGATAAATATCTGTAGAGAAATAACTTTCCTATTAATATATCTATTTCATAATACTGTTTTTACTTTTTTGAGAAAAATTAAATGGGATAAGTGTAAAACTCTGTTATTTCGGCTAACAAAAGTAGTGAGTGAAATAGTGTAAATTTATAAAATACATATTCTGTTAACAAAACCCCTAAATTGATATGTAATAGTTGCAAAAACTTTATCTGATATTCAAATGATTTATTATTCCAATATTATATAGTATGTAACTTCACAACAGATGTATGGATGCGAAACTTTGAAAAATCTTACAGAACAAGCGAAGTGGCTTGTTATATTACTATGAAATCACATATAACTTGGTATCATAATGGCCAATGCTTATTGAGGTAAGTATTAAAAGTAATAATTTCTGAGAAGAGAAAAATAGCTATTCAAAAAAGATAGTTTTATTCACTATAATCTGAATCCAACATAAATATTATAAAAAGTAAATAATACCAATAGGTTTACATTAATACTTTCTGTTAATTTCAGAAATTGTTCTTTTTCACGATTGACATAAAATTCATTAATTTTACAGTGAATAAATAGTACCTAAGAAGAAATTATTTTAATCATACACTGGGTCTAGGTAGCTGTTACTCCTGTGGGATATTTCAGACACGTTGTTTGTTGAAAGTACTTTCCTTTTTATACTTTTTAACACCATAAAAATCACATAAAGAATAATCATATGGCATTGTTAGGTCCAGCAATTACAATGATAGATCATCATTTCTTATACCAAAATTTACTTTAAGCTTCAAAAATTTAAGTGTGATTGAAACTATTTCTTAAGAGTATGTGTTCCAAGTGTTTATCATATTTTTCTACTTTCAGCTACCACTATTAAAAATCCTTGAGATATTCTGTAAAAGAACACAGTTATGATTTAGTGCTAAAATTACAATGCAGCATTCAATAGTTACCTATTTCATAACCATGATGAAATAATTATATAAAATTTATTATGCCACAAATTAATAGGTACATTATTATCTAAATATTAATTTTAATGTAAAATAAATGGAAGAAAAAGTATCAGTAGGTATAGAAATAATCATAATATCTACGAGATGTTTGTTTATATTTGACCCCTGTGCAGTGGTCCAAATTGTGTTGTTTTTGTATGAATTCAGTGTCTTTCATCTACTATTTTTATTTGAATTTGGAATAAATTCATAATAATAAAAGCAGTAGGTACTCAAATTTTAACTTCCTAAAGGCAACATGAGTTAGGGATGATCGATATCCATCGATGTTGACTAAACATTGATGTTCAGCAGACAAACATCGATGTTTTATGATCGATGTTTTGATTTCGATAACATCGACACATCGATGTATTTGGAATAAAATATCGGATTGTCAATATATCCTTTAGGGTCATTTAGCGTTGGATGTACTAGCTAGTGACTAGATAACTATCAAGTTCAACTATTTTACACTAGATGACACTTATCAACGTAATCAAAGTAAACCACACGAATAGTTATTTCTTTGCATTTTCTCACTGTTGCCATTTTAGTGAGGTAGTCTCTAGATCTAGCGGATTTCAAATCGAGGTATTTAAGCAAGGTCCGGGGAATCCGTACCAGGGTATACCCTTTTATCGGTGGCCATTCGGCGAGGCCTGTGTCAACAGGCCTGTCTTGATATACACTCATTCCTGAGTGCGTTTAAGATGTCGTGTTGTGGTGATTTTCAGTCGGGCTTCCTCGCGGGTTGAGCCGGGGTGTCAGCCGGTCCAGACGATATACATGTAAAGGTTTGTAAATCATACAATTTCAATTGTATGATTCACAAACGAATATATGTATGAAATAGCGTAGAATAATTTAGCTAGGTTAGATCCGGGATTTCGGTAACAGCCCAAGCCGAAGCGTGCGTGCACCCTTGAGCTAGTTGCCTGAATAAAATCGGCTGAGTGCCTTAAGCGGTCTCCTTAGTATTCCGGTGAAGCTGTAAAGGCCTTGCAAGGCCAATAGTTATAGTCAGTTCGAAAAAAAAGACCGAATACTTGTATGTTTTAATGACCTTAATATAAGGAACTAGTCAGATTTGAAACAATCTTAAACTATTATTTATCAATTTTATTGAGAACATATTTTGTCTATAGAACTTAATACACTTTAAGAAGAACAAGAATTTAAGTGGAATGAGACCGTGAGGTACATTTAGCACGTATAGACATAATTTATAAACTTTATGACAACTGAGAACAAAATCAATGATAGTTAAATATACAACCTTTATTATTCACATGTATTTTACATACATTCCCATTAAAATGTTTTTACCAATATATAATTTTTTTTTAAATAAATGTTCTATAAATTACTAATATTACTCATATTTTACACGTATATTTAATCGATTTTATGAATCCTGATGATTTTTTTTACGTAAGTAAATACATTGGGATTTCATTTATAATTCATGAATGCCTCATACAGAATTCATATCGGTCCGTTTAAGAACGAATTTTTATAATGGATTATTCCGCGGATCCTTTTTGCAATTTTTATCATGTATAAAAACGGCACGGAAGCCACAAATTGAGTTATTATACATTTCGTAAAGGCGTTAAAAGGCGATATTATAATGATGACTGTTAAACGGTGGCGAAGCAAATGATCTACTGTACGTAATTATCTACATGTAAAGCCACGGCGAATAGTGTAGCAAAAAACGTTTTAATTTTATATACGTCCCATCAGTTTTAACATTTATCTTTACATATTTGAAAACTTAAAGTATCTTTATATTTATTTCTTATTATCTGTCCGTTAGTATATTTACAACTCCAAGATCCGATCATCGGATTTATGTTTTTCGTGTAATGTACCATTTTATGTAGGAAAAAGAACTGTGTATTTCTCAGAGTTTGAAATCACCATGCGTCATGGACAGACGTGGTGATTATACCCACATCTTACTTTGAGAAGAGATGTTTTGTAGGTGGTAGAGCCACGCTGAAGCTGTTACTGGTTTCAGGATGAATGGATCGGCTCGCCCGGGGTAGTACCACCCGACCCACAGAAACATCGACGTGAAGTAATAGTGCTTACATTGTTGCGTTTCGTTCGGTCGGTGAGATCGCTGGATATCCTCCTCCTCTCCTCATCTCCCTTCCCATCCCCCTCTCCCTTCCCCTTTCTTATATATAATTAAATATTTCTTATATATAAATAATTAAGAATTTACTGCCTGACGGTTTTTCGTATAAACTTTCACTCCCGTTTTCACCACCTTAGGGTGTTGACGGCCCGGCGGGCGGCCTCTGTCGCGGGTCCGCGGGCACGACGGTAGGCGTGGGTACGGGTGTGCGGAGTTCAGGGAGCGATGCGGTGGCTGTCGTGCAGGAATCGGCGGCGTCCGTGTGCGAGCTTAAGGTTGTCGGTTGGCCCCGAAAAGGGCCGTTTTTGCTTCTTCGACGATCCGCAGGCGGTCGTGAAGAGGTGGCGCTAGTGCGGCGCATCGTCGCGTAAGACCAGCGAGGTTTAGTTCGCGGAACTCTGGGAAATACGTTTTCGTACGCGTAGGACGACGGAGCAAATCCAGCGGATTTTAAATATTTTAAAACGACTTTTTTTTTGTGATCTAGTAGCTTAAAAAAAAATTAGCGTATTCTAGCGACTTTTTGAGTAATGAAAATACATAAATATTTTAACATTAGTTTCAATATAATTACTGGCTACAGCATGAATTGTTTTTAGGGAATGGAAGGGTAGACTTAAGGGAAAACACCTGACGATGTTAATTTTTTTGCAGAGTGTGTCCAAAAAGTACTGGGAATGTTAAATATTGTATTTCCAATAACATAAACATTTAATATGTACAATAGTTTTATTTTCTACCGAAAACATCGATGTATTTAGACATCGATGTTTTGCTGTCGATGTTTATCGTACATCGATACTTTCTAATCAATGTTAACATCGATGTTTTTCTAATATCGATCATCCCTAACGTGAGTGCTCAGGACTCACCACAGAATAATAATACTCTCCGTAAATAGTGTCTTATCTATGATACTACTGATGCGCACACAATTTTACCAATGTCACGTGGATAGAGCCACAGATATAACCATGAACCATGGAGATTAAGACAGATATAAAAAAAAAAAAAACTATTGTTGCCCGCTGTTCCACGTGTATTTTCTTCATTGTATTAATGAAATGTAATATTGTGAGAAGATGTACAATTACAGAAATGCTATCTCAAAAACATTTGTAAGTACGATACACATGCCATGTAACTTGCATGTGTATATTAGATAGGTAAATACCACAGACTACTAAGAGGACTACTACGTATGTAAATAATAGGTCTTTTTACCTATGAAATTGCCGTTCTGCAGTACTGACCATTTCAAATCAAAATAATTTTTGTTGGGCAAGAATCCTAATTTCAAATTAATTTTATTTTAAAAATATGGAATTCTTTTTCCAAAAGTAGCCATTTGTTTATTGATTAGTTTTACATTTTCAATGCGTTTTTGTCATCATACGTTAAAAATTCGAGTAATTATGGAATATGAGTACCGTCGTGGCAGCAACGCGGCACATGCGGCACGCAACATCAACGACGTTTACGGAGTTAACACTACAAACCAACGCACCACCTGTTATTGGTTTGCTCGCGTCCGTTCTGGGAATTTCGACCTGAAAAATCAACCTCGCGGTCGTCCGAAGACTATGGTCGACAATGACGAATTAAAGGTGATTGTGGAAGCTGATGATACACAATCTACGGCTGAATTAGCAGCAGCTTTCGACGTTAGTGTCACAACAATATTGGTCCATTTGAGTCAAATTGGCAAGGTAAAAAAGCTTGACAAATGGGTGCCCCACGAACTCAATGATCGCCAGCGCGAAGTACGCGTCGAGACGTGCCTTGCACTGCTCAACAGACACACAAATGAAGGAATTTGGAACCGCATTGTTACTTGCGATGAAAAATGGATTCTGTTTGATAACTGCAAGCGCTCAGCAAGTTGGTTGGATACTGGTTCAACAGCTAAACAATGCCCTAAACGAAAACTTACCCCTAGAAAAGTGATGGTTACTGTTTGGTGATCTAGCGCCGGTGCGATTTATCACAGCTTCTTACCAAACGGGGTAAGCATTAATGCTGATGTGTACTGTGAAGAACTGAACACAGTGATGGAGAAGCTGGCACATCTCCAACCAGCATTGATTAATAGCTCGTATCCGCTGCTCCTGCACGACAACGCGCGATCTCACACTACACAGCAGACGGTCTCCAAATTACAAGAACTGGGGTTGGAAGTTCTCCGTCATCCGCCCTACTCACCAGACCTTGCGCCTATAGATAATACTTTTTACAGAATTTGGATAACTCCTTGGCGGGAAAAAAAGTCAATACCCGAGAGGCAGTACAAAATGCCTTTAAAGAATTTGTTGCCTGTCGTCCAGCTGATTTCTTTAAGTAGGGCATCAATAAACTGCCACTGCGTTGGCAAAGATGCATTGATTGCATGGGTGATTACTTCGATTAATACAAGTAAAAATACATGAGAAAATAAAGACCTAATACTAACAGTGTGCCGCTACAAGTAGAATACGGTGATCCACCGTTATTTTTAAGACGTCAATATCTTTCTGATAGGTATTTCTTTAATATTTTACAACTTTCCAAACATTCAATAATTTATAAAATAGAATCATTGTTAAATTATACTAACACATCCACTTTCTGGAAGTATAAATCTTTACCTACATTAGTGTCATTAGTTCAAAGTTAACTAAAATATACATCACTTTCTGCACCTGTATATAGTTCTGATGCTTTGCCACTTTATAATACTAAGTATAATGACCTCTTTGTTCAGCCAGATATTGTGTATACTGCTCATACAAGTAATAATTCATCTGTATTAAGAATTAATTTCCACGTAATGATAGAAAATGAAAAATGGCAAAATTTCCACCATATATATAGTGATACGTCAAAAGACTATCATGACAATTCTGTTGTCTTGTTGCTTTCTCTAGTGTTCATCTCAAGAAGGCTTGGAGTGAGTACTGGATGAGTAGTGCAGGATCTAAAGGCAAATTTTATTTCAGTATTCAGCCAAGTCTTAGTCTGAAACCTACATGGATTTTTGAAGCTGGATTTAATAGCATTGTAACGAGTATTTTAATTCGTATGAGATTGGACCATGTATTTACTCCTTTTCACATTGCTAAGCTTTGTGTTGTACATCGTGTGCCTGTGGATTTAATGAAGGCGATCTTAATCATATTTTCTTGTGCTTTAATTAATTCCACTAGTTTCCTCTATTCTTTGAGATCATTACATGTTGCTTTTCCTATATCGCATCACTATAGGTTTCTAATGATTATCCTATATATATAACTTTAGCTTGTTATATTTCAGAAAATTATATTAAAATTTAGTATTATCATATGTATTAAATTAATTTTACATAAATATTTATGACTAGCTGTACCCGCAGCTCCGCACGCGTTTTTTTTATTCGTATTAAAGAATTATAAAATTGTGAGACTATGTATAATTATAGAAATGCCCTTTAAAAGCAATTGTAAGTACGATACACACGCCACTTACAGTAACATGTAACGTGTACATTAGATATACCTAGTCTTGCCATAAATACTGAATCAAAGGAAAAAAAACATTTATTACTTTTACAGTAATGTAATAGTGTTAGTTTAATACATAAGTATAAAACAATTTAAAATATAAAAAGCGAAGTAGTCGAAGTGGTCTCCATTGCCTGTAATACAGCCCTTTAAACGTTGAGGCCAGTTATCAATAGAAGCACGCACTCTTTCCATGGGAAAATTCTTCACTGCCAATCGAACGGATTGTTTTAGGGTCTCCAAATTATCATGGCGTTTAGAGCAAGCCGTACTCTCTAAAACTGACTAACATAAATTATAATCCAGCTGATTAAGATCGGGACTAGACGACGGCCAGTCTTCAGCTCTCATGAAGTCTGAAACGTTCATTTCCAACCAAGACTGCGTAGACCGAGCTTTTCGACCCGGCGCCGAGTCTTGCTGGAAGGACCATTCTTGGTTATTGAACATGGTGTTGTTTAGGGGCTTCAAAACCTTCTCACGAATGGTATCTTGATATACTTGTGGTGATGTTTTGATACCTTTCTCACAAAAGTATGGCACAGTTACTCCTTCATAGCTAATACCCCACCGAACCATCACTGGAATCGGATAGTGCCCACGTTGCACTCTGTCAACTAATTGGGAAGCTTTGAGCATAAATACGGTCATTTTGTTTGTTAAAATATTGCTCAATTGTAAAAAAATTCTCATCCGTAAACAAAAATTTTCTGTGACCTCCCTTTGCGTACCGCTTCAGTAGTTGTTTCCATTTTACCAACCTATTCTTTTTTAAATAATCAGTTAACAAGTGACCAGTACGTCTTTTATAGGCTGCAAGTCCTAAGTCGTCTTTCAAAATACGCACCATGGTTCTTCATCTCCCGACATAATTTTTTTTGCTTTCGGACAGGATTTCTTCGAATTCTTTTCCTTACTGCTTTGATCACCTTTTTCGTACGAACACTACGTAGACGGCCAGATCTTTTTCTGTCACAAACAGAGGAGGTCTCATTGTACCTATTAATAGCCCGGTACACAAATATTTTACAAATACCAAGTGTATGGATTTTTAAATATTGTATTTGGCTCCATACCTACTTTGTGTAATGCAATCACAGCGACTCGGTTCCCTTTATCACCCCACTCCATTTTAATATCGCAAAATATTGTACAATGTATTGGCGCCAAAATGAGAAAACTCAATGAATAATCATATAAAAATGACAGATTCCAAATTCAAATGCAATATTTTGTTTATTTTTAATTGTAACAATATTTATGGCCAGACTAAGTATAAATACTAACAGCGTGCCAAATGAGGTTTGTCATCAGCGACATATTTGGAACCTTAACCAACAATATAACTACCTCAGTGCTCACTTACACTGTATAAGGAACTACTGAAATAATAATTAAAAATATTATTATAAAGATTTACATTTACATTACATTTCATATACATTGCCATTATAAATAAGATTTTGTGACTATACAAAAAATAAACGATTGTCTGTTCCGTTTTATGGAACTCTTTACGTAATATGTTTATCTACGTAATACGTATCTATGATCTTATTAGGAAGACCTCTATATCATTAAAGTTATTAATAATTATAATGTCGAATTGTAAACAATGAGCTGATAATTATTTCTCTAATAAAAAATGAAGAATGAGTTGGAATCTTGCTAAATTTCTAGACAATCAGCTAGTCTAAATTAAATTACAAGATAACAGTACGGGCAAAGCCGCGGATAACAGCTAGTATAAACAAAAATTAATTGAATTACTTTTTATAAGGATAGATATCTGTCAATGAAAGTTTCGTGAAGATCGGTCTAACCGTTTTGAAGATAGTACTGTGGGTGAAGCCAGTGTTAACAGCTAGTTTAAATTAAAATATACTAAATTACTTGTTATAATGTCCGCTATCTGCCGGTGAAAGTGCCGTGAACATCGGTCCAACCGTTTTGGAGATAGTATTGCAGACGAAGCGGCGGTTAATAGCTAGTCTAATTTAGAGTAACCTATGTAACCCACTGTAATTTTAGCTATTGGTTAGTGACATTCCCGTCATAATCGGTCCAGCCGTTTCGGATATAACCTGGAACAAACAGACAGACCGTCAAAAAAAATTAAAATTGCATTTTTGTTATCAGTAGCGTGTATACATTAGTACCCAATAAGTACAAAAAAATATTTTTTGATATTACATACAGACACTTCATTTTTGTTATATGTATTGAAGACATATTTTGAATTTGTATTTGTTTATAAAATGTGTGTATATATGAGTATTTCAAATCTTTATCCGATTACCAAATCCATTTTTTTTATATATATAAATTAAAATGACTTCCTACGTTTTAATAATCTTATGTTACTTAAAAACATTATGTAAATGTGTTGTAATCTCCATTGAAACAAAACATTGACACTGGCAAATGCTTCTGCGGAGCCAAAACAAGAAAAAAAAAGAAGAATAGTATGCCGAATGAGATATACCATTAGCAACATATTCGGAACTTTAATCCACTATAAACTTTGATTGCAGAAGGGGTTACTTTGCGGAAATCCATCATTGAATATTATAGTGGACGCTACTTTGCGCTTCTGCCTGGAATTGATTGACCACTACTACGTCTAACTGCAACAAAAAGCGAATCAATTAATCAATGTATATATATATGTGTGTCTATTAATTAATTATGTGGGGCGCGTCCGCGAGATTGAAAAAAATGCACTTTTAATAATAAATATTTAATATCAAAGAATACACTTTTACTTATATTAACTTTAACATTAAAAGGTAACTATTGTTCGAGGTATGAACTAATAGCTACGTACTAAACCTAGAAGAAGTCACTACCGTTCGAAGTCTGAACCGAGAGTGTCTAACCTAATCTAGAACCTAACCTAAGAGATGTGACTACCGCTCGAAGTCTGAACGAATAGTGGCTTCAACTCTGATTCAATGCATGAGGTGAGCCTCACGATCCCAGGGTGGTGACGAGGTTCCAATTCCCCGTACTTGTCGCCTCATGTCGCGTGATGTGCAGATGGCCGATGTGTCGCAATGGTTACGAGTAAACGGTGAATATTATGTCGCAACTTGGCTGTTACCGTGTGGTATGATGGTATAACAAATTATATATTATATAATTAATATAAATATAATTATTATCAACTAATTAATCAAAATATGTTGCGGATTGACGTGCAATCACGATGATATTATATATTTAATTTTTAATGCTACATTTAATTTGATCATCTATTATTAGCAATTTGAACAATTATTGATTATTAAAAACAGAACTGGCCGATTTAGATAAAAAACTGTTAATAACCCAATAAATAACCGACACGAGTTCGAACAGACTTTATTTATTAAAATAGGAATAATATTAAATATTATTATATTAAAATATAACATAATAATAAGTTATAAGAAAACTGTGTTTGAAAAATATATAACTCAATCATACATCTCTCATCGTTTGTAAGAAACGTTTTCGTTCGACCGTTTTTTCTCCGACTTTCTTTGCAAATCCGACTACCACAAAAAAGTCTTTTCATATATTATAATATATACGATAGTACTCACACGTAACGTGGCTTTCTATTGGTAACAGAATTTTCATAATTGGCTTAGATCTAGTTACTACCCCTTACAACCTCATAAACTCATAAACTTTACCTCTTTATTATATTATATACTAGTCTCTGCCCGCGACTTCGTTCGTGTGGAATAGTTACTTTGGGCTAACAAGAGGAAAAAAACACCGCTTTTGAAATGTTCTTCACCGGTGCTCCGCTCCTATTGATCTTAGCGTGATGATATATAACCTATAACCTATCTCGATAAATGAACTATATAAAACTGAAATCATTTTTCAACTCGGACAAGTAGTTTCCGAGATTACCCCTTACAACGTCACAAACTTTACTTCTTTATAATATTACTAGCCGACCCGTGCCCACTTCGTTGGGCGGTAATAAGCATTGTCAAGCTACAACTATTCTCTAGAACATCTCATAATTAAGGCAGCGTTCGTAAGAAACGTTTTCGTTCGACCATTTTTCTTCGACTCCCCAGATATTACACCCTACAACCTCACAAACTTTACCTCTTTATAATATTAGTATAGATTATAGATTATATAATTAGTTAATAGCTTCTGCTCGCGACTTCGCACGCGTGGTTTAGTTATTTTGGGCTAAGACGCAGCGGAAGCTCTCAAAAGGAAAAAATACCCCGATTTTAGAACATTTTTCATTGTTGCTCCGCTCCTATTGGTCTTAGCGTGATGATATATAGCCTATAACCATTCTCGATGAATGAGCTATATAACACTGAAATAATTATTCAAATCGGACCAGTAGTTCCTGAGATTACCCCTTACAACGCCACAACATCACAAACTCACAACGTCACAAACTTTACCTCTTTATAATATTATTAGTATAGATTATTAATATAGTATAGAAGTATAGATAAACTAATACTGTGATAAATACACTTCAATAAAATGATTAAAGAAAACACATATTTGAATTAATTGTTATTTATTTTACACTGAAAGTTTACATACCGTAATATGATTAACTATAATAAATTTTAAAAAATGATTATTTATATACTTTCAACAATATACATAACGTTAATATACACATTTGTATACTGGATATCAAGAATTTATCTTTTTAAACTCGACAGACAAGTATGTTGTCGAAAAACTCATGTTTCTCCACGACTATTCGCTGTCATATTCGAAATACTTGTATCCGTATATAAATTGTGAATAACTTATATAATAAATACAGTTCATACTGTTTACCAAAATTTTCTAGAATAATCTGTGATATTTGGAGGTACAAGTTTGCAATTTAATTTCTACATTTTCTTATAAGAAACCAAGATATGAAATTATTTTCACAAGCCACACGCAAGTACTGTTACAAAGTTGTTATTATACAAATGGAAGATCAAGAGCTATGAAGCTTTACAACGAATGGAAGAAAACAATAACTACGAAAGAAAATGTATATACACATATTTGATTACAAATTTGTTTATATTACACATTCGAGGGTACAAGTATTAAACATATGCATAAATTCATATCAAATGAAGAAAAAAAAAACGTTCTCTTATGAAGCGTACTGAGACAAACTATTATCAATTAAAATAAGAAATGACAGCTCTGAAAAGATTAATTAGACAATTAATTTATTAATTTAATGAAATTCATCACTTTCTATAAAATAAATTCAAACTCAGTATTTTCCATGAAATCAATATGTGAAACAAAATCGAAATAATCATCTAAGAAATAATAATGAACAACACAAGTCCAGCATAAAAAATCAAAGGTAACAAATATAGAAACAAACGATATAGTTAGGAATAAAAAATATATGAAAACCATGATAAAGAGATTTTCCTAAACCAACGAATTTGAACTTTAGTATTTTTACGAAAACGTTATTAATATTCAATTTTGTGCTCAAACAAATTTAGTGTTACAAAATTACGATAACTAACTACCCTTTAAAAAAGATCTCTTTCTTCAAGTTTCAAACGAACCCGTTATTTTCTTGTTTTTCTCTTTTACCAGTAAATGCAACATATGGTCTTACAATGCAGTCACGAGTTACATGAGATGTGATATCGTCTCATTAGTTATCGTATTGACCAAAAATAAAAACGAACAAAATTTTTGTCAGACGATATTTGAAACTAAAACAAACCATAAATTATATTAGTACATCAAAAACCAATCAGTATTGTTATTAAACAAATATTAACAAATTGAAGATAACTCACTCAGTTATTATTTTTATTAGCTTATAGTGTACTCGTATGTATGCACTGCAGCTTTAACGTAGAATACATTAAATATATTGTTGTCTACCTACATCTAGTATTGCCAAGATGAAAAATAATTGAACCAGGTATGTCTCGAATTTTATTTATAATTTTTAATATGGTATCTCGCATAGTATTTATATATATAAAAAAATGTAAAACGATTTTTTTTTTTTTTTTATAGTAGCACGGTATAATGACTGCCATGTGCCTTATGGTAAGCACAGTACAATCCAAAAACAATGGCGACCACCGAGTGACACACTATCCATCGCCGGTCGCCGCTGTCATGCCGGCCTGCGAAATGCTGGATATGCACAGGCTGATCCCGAAACGCGACCCGCAGAAGCGAATCACTATGACGGGCTTTTTCGCCATATACATGGTGGTTGCGACCCAGTCGGGCTGTAAAGCCCTACCACCCCGCTTTCGCCATTGCCTCGTTCGTTATTCAGCAGGGTGCACCACGTGCAGGTGAGGTTGGCTTGAGTGTCTCAAGTGTTAGATGTTATTCGACACCCCTTACACCCCAAAAATTGTTTAGTAAATACAATTTATATAAAAAAAAACACTATTTCTTTTAACGTAAATATACACTAATTATGAAATAAAGTTAGCAATGTCCATACGTTTTATTTTCAAGACATTTGAACATGTTAACATGAGATATAACTAAAGACTTGCGATCTTTATTGCTTCCTACCTATATTTATTCTATATATATTTATATTACAAGATAATAAGAATGTAAATCAAATGTATCAGACCTATTTACATTTTTGTGAAAAAATGTTGTATGTTTCTAGGATTAAGCAATAAAATACATTTAAATCAATTTTAGAAACGTCTGTCTGTCTATTTGTTATGACATCCATCACTGCTAAAATACTTTGTTCCCGATAAAACTTAATCAAGAAATTCATAAAGCATATCATTGAGTAATATTTAGTCTTCATGTGTTTCATTAAAATCGGTTCACTCTATCAAAAGTTATTGTAATTTTAATGGCGATGCGACTTAAGTACGAGAGAAAAGTAGATAAGTAAATGGATTTTAACCTCATCTGAAAACCTGAAAACTTTATAATGTAATTTATACTAATACACACATCAAAAAAGTCTAAGCAACATGCGTGATATTACAAATTTTACCATTTATTTTAATTAATTTCTAAGTATTTACTCAAACAAAGTGCGTAAGTAAGTAAACTTTTTTTTTATTGATGACATACTGGCTGGTTGTAAAAAAAATTTGATTATGTTTTGTTTTTTCATAAAATTCAAATGACTGCGAATTTGTTTGAATTTAAGTGCGTTTTAATTGCTACGTTTAGTCTTGATTTTATCATTTTACCAACCATTTAAATAAAGTTAGCGACAAAATTGAATTGTTAGATATTCTTTACGTCATGAAGCGACGTCATTTGATGGCAGACGAAATGCAAAGAGCTGTAGGGATGTTGCAAGCGGGAAGTAATCAATCTCAGGTATCTCGACATTTTGGCATTCATAGAAGTGTTATTTGTCGTCTTTGGCAGCGCTACAATAATACAGGAGAACCC
>MU158704.1:685140-791532 GCA_015888305.1 Antheraea pernyi
AGAGCGGTGATTTGCCCACCTTCTCACTCTACAGTAGCCGGACCTGAGAGGATGGGCCCGGGGGGCCATCTCCTCATCGCACAGGTCCGGCGGACGAGTGGAGGCAGCTGGTGTGTACCCAGTCTGTCTCCCTATTAGGTCGGAGTCCGGCGGCCATCTTCTGCTGGGCAGACTGTTGGGGCGACTATCCAAGGGAAATAGCGGAGTTCGATCCCTTGCCACCTTAACAATACGGTCGGACGGTACACCGTGGGGTTTTAGTCCGTGCGAGTCGGATATAACCCATCCTCTCCCCTGTATCCATAAGGGACGTCCCCACGTTAAAAAAAAGTTAGGTCGCGAATTGCATGAACTAGGCAACCCAAGCCGAGGTGTGCCGCACACCATTGAGCTAGTTGTCAAAATAAAATCGGTTAAGTGCCTTAAGCGCACGCTTTAGTAGTCTGGTGAAGCTGTTAAGGCCTTGCTAGGCCATTGGCGAAGTCAGTTCGAAAAAAAAAAGATTAGTATTTTCAGACACATTACAAATAATGCCTACATACAAACTGAAAAATATTGCTTCAATAATATTAGAAACAGTAAAAATATAAGTAAAGTAAAATAAGTTATTTAATAAAAGTATAATAACTAAGTTCAAAATATTTATAATAAGAAAGGAGAATATCTTGTGTTATAAAATATTAGTTGTAGATTTTCGGTAAACCATTGTTTATGATAACTTAATAGATAACTTTCAATAATTGTAGACAAATCAATCCTTCGTTATTAACTGAACTCGCTAGTCGAGCGATTAATTGAATAATAACACTCGAATTTAACACGTTTGAACAAACGAATCATTTGATATTTCAGTGTCTCTTTCCTACACCAAGCAGATGATTAACATGTTTAATTAACAAAGAGATTATTGGCGCGGATTAATGCTGGCCATATTAAACTTTCGCACTGATTAAAAACTCCATGTAAAACAAAAATTAAATTTCGAACCTTAAAGAAATAAATGACAAATGACTTACTTCATTTACAGCATCGAAGTATTTACATATATTATGTAGCATTTTGGAGTGTCGATAGTCTCTGCTGTTCATGTATTTTTTATTAAAATAAACTCTAACCTTAACAGTTATAAGTTGAAGAAGTGTTAAAAATGGCTAACGCAGATTTTAGAAAGGACGTGACCATACCTGTTCGTCCTAGAAGTGTTTATACCGCACACTCTTACAATCAAGTAAGTTATGTCTATCACCTCGTACCATGTTTCTAGGTAAAGTGTTTAGAAAGTCTGTTATCTATCCTCGCAAACCTTTCATCCACAATCATTGTTCCTTCGTAAATCTTATTTTGTGTCCGATTATTTTTATTGAATGCTACACAGGTATCTCTAGATAGGTTTCGAAGTACAATCTTCCATTTGCTGACGTTTCAGTTGACGAGAATTGTTAGAATCTCTCACGTAGGTACTCCCTTGGTTAATGCAACTGTAACTCGATGCAGTTTTGATTGCGTTATGAAATTATCAGTATTAATGTCATTGAATATTTCAATTAACATCGTTTTCTTTGAATACCAATGCAATTGTAATTTTATATAATTTGTTGTCGTCTTTGTGATGATATGAAAACTATAATACAGAAAGCTATTAGGTAGCCCTTTATTAACCGACCAATGAATTACTAGATACCAACGACAGACAATGTAATTTATAGAGGTACATTTTTATGATTTCTGGAACTATGTTATATCGTATTTTATGGCTAGAAGTTAATTACAAAGCGCTCATATGTAATTAACTTGATATTTCGTGACCTGGAGGTAAAATAGTTGTATATGTACAAAGCTTTCAAAACAACTGCGGAACGAGTCGTAGAACGAAACTTGAAAAAAATGTTTACGTTTTTTTTAATACTCATTTACGAAACGAGTGTTGTATACTTAGATAAAAAAATGCTCGTTGCAGCGTTCAAATTTTTAATTACATGGTCATTATTCACTGCTATTTACATCAATGGGGGCTATAATTATTATCGATAGTTTTATATTAGAAACCTAAAATAAATATTTAACGCTCTAATCCTTCCTAAGTATACGAGATCATGACTTAACCTTTTTTATATTCGTCCAGGAAGAGTCGAATTTGTCCGCTTTTCAAGACTACAGCAAGTTTTTAGAGGGTGGGCTCGGGCAAGCGGAACTGGTTGGTGCGACCGGATGGCAGCCGCCTTGGCGGGCGCCCATGCAACGCAAGGCTCCGTTTTACCCAGGAGATGATATCTATCACGCGGATACTTGGCGAGAGCTAGAGGTTAGTTCATTTCACTCATTATATGGTATTTAACTTGTCTTCAAACATTTCTGGGTCATTGTAATAAATTGTAATAAATAATAAAATGGACCCACCATTTTAGAATTTGGGCATTTGGAGAGCTACCTAGATTTTCTGTAATTGGTAGTCTTTGATAATGAGTCATGAAATCAAAGAATAAAATATTCAGCTTTACTACTTTACTAAGTTGGGTTTTAAAGACCGTTTGGTTAGATTAAGAATAAAACAACAAGTTTTTTTGTTACAATGCTATTGGCCTGACGGGCCTCCACAACTTCACCGGAAGGTACTTTGCCACTTGATAACATACTCAAGGATGCCAAAATGGCCGAATTATGGCTTAGGCTGTTGCCTTGGAGTCAACAACGTACTTGCTTCTAGTTTGTCATTCCAAGCCGTACTTTAATGGACTAACAACTGAACCGCATTCATATTGTTCTATGTTGAAATATTGTAAATAGATAATCGGTTAACGTTTTGGAAAAAACTCCAACACTATTCATTTGTTATGTAAATACCAATTAATAAATATAATAATTTACGCATAACTAGCCTTCGTTAGTATATTCTATTGCATTACGAAATTAGTTACTTAAACTTAATAACTTGTTTAGGATTATATTCCCTTATAAAGATATATAAGAAACCCAGGTGTTTATGTAACGATATTATATATCTATTACGTACATAATAGAACGTTCAATACATTCAGGTGCTTCGTTCGAATATAAAGTATTTTTAAACCATAG
The DNA here is from genome assembly GCA_015888305.1 of Antheraea pernyi. NCBI lineage: Eukaryota > Metazoa > Arthropoda > Insecta > Lepidoptera > Saturniidae > Antheraea > Antheraea pernyi. The sequence goes on from MU158704.1 coordinate 688,213, forward strand.
TTTATCTTTCTCTTTCGTTTACCAAGTGAAATGCGGAACTAATTTTAATGAAAAATATTTGGTATGACCGATAATAGTTAATAGAATATTAAATTGCAATATCTTGAGATAAATCTATAGATATAATAAAAATGGAGTGTCTGTATGTAATAATAAATAAATTTCAAAGTTATCTACGTCGTTCTTTCCTATAGACATATGATATGCATTTAGAAAACCAGAGCGATATGCGAACATCTATCGATTTCACACGCGCGCAAAGTTACCTATGTATATCCTTCAAAGTTACCTATAAACCTTATTGTAAACATTTAGTTCGATGCATTTTATACAAACTTAAATTTAGGAAGCAAAAGAATAAATATTATCCATATGTAAATAAGATAAGATTTTTTTATTTTGCGACTCCGCTGGTATTGCTAGTGTCTATGGACGGCGGTGATCACTTCAGGTGACCCGCCTGTACGTTTGCCCCCTATAATATATATTAAAAAAAGATATGGACGAGTAAAAAAAAATTGGAATTCATTTTCTTTTCATACTCTCGACGAGTCGAAACTTTTAATTATTCATCATACATACCTCACGCTTCTTTCGTCTACAATCTAAAATAATACATTATAATTATAATATTAAAATAATAAAATAAATTCAATAATCCATACAGTTTTCACCGTTTACAATCAAAAAGAATCAATTCAAAACCGAATATGAATGCGCGAGGGAAAAAAAATTGTACATTTTATTATGAACGAATTTTGACCACTTGATGACTACAAGTTTCATTTAAACCAAGTGTCAGACACTCTGTCAACAGATAAATACATAAATCTAGCCCAGCTACAGTGATTATAGTGAATAGCTCAGCTTAATGTTAAAATGAGTATCCAAGCATATCTTTAGGACAAACTGCAGCCGAATTGAAATTTAATTTACCTAGTAGATAAGGATTTAAGCGTTTAAATCTCATTCAACCATAAGGTTATGTATCTCGTGATTTGCTTTAGGGACCACCTTTTCACTTGACTTTCACATCCGATTACGTCATTTCATGTACGATTACTTTCGCTTTACTATAAAGTGCTAAATATTCGCTTAAAGTCAATAACATATAGGTGGCGCATTTAATACGGTTTTAATTCACAATACTCGTTGCTAATATGCTATATAATCTATACTAATATTATAAAGAGGTATAGTTTGTGAGTTTGTGACGTTGTAGGGGGTAATATCTGGATCTACTAAACCGATTTTGAAAGTTCTTTTACCAATAGAAAGCCACGTTATTTGTGAGTGTCATAGGCTATATAATAACTCGAAAAATGGAAATATGTTTTTGTGGAAGTCGGATTTGCAAAGTAAGTCGGAGAAAAAACGGTCCAACGAAAACGTTTCTTACGAACGCTACCTTAACGATGAGAGATGTATGATTGAGTTCCAGAGAAAAGTTGTAGAGCTTGATAATGCCTACAAAAAAAATCAGTCAGTCTGTGTCTAAATTTTATATTTAAGTAACAAAAATTAGTTTTTTGTATAAATGTTTACCGCCCAACGAAGTGGGGACGGGTCAGCTAGTAATCTATATGAGTGATAGAGTGATAGAGGTCTGCGCCGTTGTGCGTATATCACACAAAAGAACTGAATACTTTTTGAACACATTTGTTTTACTTCTTGGAAACTCGGTCCTTATATATTTTTTTAACGATAATTGATATTTCATATGAGGTTATTAGAGGTTTAAGAAAGTGCGATTTTTATAAGCAGCGATGTGTTTTCATGCCGTGGAGAAGTGGGTGTAGCGGTATGGTGCGCAGGCGCCGAAGAATGGAAGTAAACTGATAACGTTGTTTTCGCTTTAATTGTTTCGTCTGCACGTAAAATTTTAATGTTTAATAAAAAACGCAGACGAAGTTGCGGGTGCCTGTAGGTTTATCATAATGGTGGTTGATATATCTGAGATCGATAAACTCGAAACTCGATTGGTGTTTTATCGATAATTGTTCATTTTGTCATAACTCGTCGCTAGGTGGCGCTAAGCTACATCTTACTGTTATTAATTTTTATATTATAGTTTAACGCGGACGAATTCGCGAGCGTTTGTTAGTAAGTTAACATTTGCAAATAATAGTTTTAGTGAATACAATTTTGATACGTTATAAAAGTCCTGATGGAGAAACGTAGTGGAATGTAGCAGTGGATTATCGCATTCGTTTACAGTTAGTTCGTTGCAAAATCACCTTGACCTTGGTCTCGAGAAATACAGTGTGAACTTTTAAAAAGTTCTTATAGAAGCGTATTAATGCATATAATTCTTATAAAACACGTGCGCAGTGTATTATTAGTCAAGAAGATATTGTAATAAGTCGGAAAATACAACGAATACATTATCACAATTTGTTTACAAAATATAAAAATTAAGTGCTTTTTTTGTTTTAACCTAATTTATTCAATACTAGTTGTGCCCGTGACTCCGTCCGCGTGGATCCTAATGTAAAAAGAAAACAGTGACCGATAAAATTATCTGAATGTATATTAAGCCCATTTACTTTATCTACATTTCTCTCGTAGTTAAGTCGCGTCACAGAAATCACAAAAATCTAAAAAGGTTAGACAGTTTTGATTTACATTCTTATTATATGTATATATAACATTAAATACAATTATTATGTGCACAACTTTAGAATAAAGATAGTACGTTATAATTATATATAAGCTTTTGTCTGTGGCTCCTCTCTCGTCAATGTAGATTTGACCCATCCCTCAGGTACCGTACTATTCTTCTAGATGAAAGATTCCTGTGTACTTTGCTGCACCCATGACAACGTGTGAACAAAGTTCCATGATGATCGGTTGAGTAGTTAAGATTGAAAAGCGTAACAAACAAACTCACATTCGCACTCATAATATTAATATACTAAGACTTACTTAGATAAGATTATAGATTAATTCAGTAAAAGAATCGTAAAAATCTGTCCCGTAGTTTCTGAGAAAACCGCGTACATACAAACGTATTAAGGAGAAACGGAACCTTTTTTAATTCAGTTAATAAATGTTTCTCTTTTGAATCTCATTGACGAATAAAGAATTTAATGTTAAAAAATATCGAGTATAACGAATACTCAAGTGTGATGTCATTACATTAGTTCGTTGACACTAATAAACAGTGCACATAACCATGCCAAAAATATATTATATTTAAAAAAACATATAACAAATTCAGAGCACGGTGTTGTCATGGACAGTAAATGTTTGAGAGTAAATGCTGTTACATATATACATCTTTATACATAAATTTCTTCTGTGCGTGTGTATGTCACTGAACTCCTCCTAAACGGCTGGACCGATTTTAATAAAACTTTGTGTGCGTGTTCCAGTGGATCCAAGAATGGTTTAGATTTACAATTGGACCCGGTAGGTGGCGTTGCGGTTGACTTTTAGCGTTTTTTTTATTATCAAGGCAGGACAACGTCCGCCAGGTCCGCTAGTAAGTTCAGTAGTTTTTGAGTTTATCGCGAACAGACAGACAGACAGACAGACGCGGTAGGGGACTTTGTTTTATACTATGTAATATTTATACTATGTAATATAATATGTATATGAATAAGCTATACATATTCTATTTATACTATAATAAAACTGTAGCAAGGCCAAGTCCTGTACATTTAATATTTTTTGAAAATTATAATCGGGGTAGACTTTGTTATCGATATAGAAGCCAAAAATAATCTTTTTACAATTTTTGTCTGTCTCTCTGTCTGTCTGTCCCTGTGTACACGCATCACGCTGAAAGTACTGAACCGATTTTAACGAAACTTGACACATTAATAACTAATATTACAAGGTTACATTCAGGATACTTTTTGTCGCATAAAACGCAAGGGGTTCTCCAGGATAACGAAAGAAAAGAAATTAGTTAATGTAACTAGACTTTTTTGCGACACCTTGGTACAAGAGCTAGCAACGTCGGGAGAACGAGAATTTTAGAAAAGTTGGTTCTTTAATATGAAGATATATTATGCCCTTCCAAAACAGGATACAGGATACCTGGTAGCCGGTTAGCGTTGTGTTTTTTAATGCGCATCACACCTTTACAGGTCAAAATTTTGATTTATAAATAATTGTATGAACATATTTTTTTTCAGAAACTTTTAATCGCTATTATAAACATGAATTTATAACTGCCAGACAATTTTGTTATTGACAATAATGTGCCCGATGATATTCTTTATAAACAAAATAATTCATTTCAAAGCATTTTATTTTTTCCATTGCAAAGAACATACTTCATTTTATTAATCATTATGATATTGACCGTAAAAAATGAAAAATAACGATAAACGTAAACATATGACTTGGGACTGACGCCATCTTGAATACATGCGTCTATAACAGGCGCTTCCACAATTATGGCTATAATTATCATACAGCCAGTGTTGTGCTAAGCTATAGCTATAGCTAAGTTATTCTATAAATAGGTTTTCGTAGGTGGTAGAGCCACGCTGAAGCTATTACTGGTTTCAGGATGAATGGGTCGGCTCTAACAATGCTTGCATTGCTACGTTTCATTCGGTCATTGAAAGCACCGGAGGCCCACCTCTCTTCCTCTTCCTCCACTCCTCTTCCGCTTCCCTTCTTCCCTCTCCAACACAGGCTGGCAACGCACTTGCGACTCCCCTGGTGTTGCAAGTGTCTATGGATGGTGGTGATCACTTAACATCAGGTGACCTACCTGTCCATTTTCCACCTATGACTAAAAAAGAATATTATTATTTTTAATTTACCTTCTTTTATGTCGAAATAACCGTTGCCTAGCTCTTAGACAAATAGTCACAGGCAAGTGACAGTTGGCGCATCTTGCTCATATCTTTTTAATATTTATATTTTTCTTTAATACAATAGAGTGTGAAAAAGTACAAGTTGAAAATATTTATGATGTCATTCAGTGTTTAATTTATTATTATTTATTTTATGAATATATTTTATCGTTTAAATTACAATTTAAGTCTATCAACTTGATATTTTATAATGTAAACTATACTGATTGTATAGTAAACGCATACAAAAAAGGGAAAAGAAGTTCGTTCCAACTGGAGGTCCATAGACCTCTCAAACTTTTTTTACTTTACCGCCAATATACGTAAGTTAGTTTTTATTTTAATTGAACCCGGTGGATGATGTTACGAACGGGTTGTAGGCTTATTTTAATAAAATTCTCACATACCATCTGGGTATATGTTTGAGAGAGTCCCTTGATAGTTTTGATTTAAAATGGGAAACGGTAGGTGTGGCAGCAATCGGGTTTTAGGTTTATTAAAATTTTTCTCGTTTAAAAATACTACTGAAACAGGTGACAATCGACTTGATGCAGACGAAGTTGCACGGGTCAGTTAGTACATAATATACGAGTACATATTGTAAGTATTCGTGATAAAAGTAGTTTTTTATTAGCTTTGTTTTTTTATCCCGAATATGTTAAAGTTTGCTCATAATCCAGATCACAGGCAAGTGACAGTTGACGCATCTTGCTCATATCTTTTTAATATTTTTATTTATTATTTAATGGAGTGTGAATAAGTTTTAATACAAGTTGAAAATAGTTATGATGTCATACAGTGTTTAATTTATCATTATTTATTTTATGAATATATTTTATCGTTTAAATTGCAATGTAAGTAAGTCTATCAACTTGATATTTTATAATCTAAACTATACTGACTGTATAGTAAACGCCTACAAAAAAGAGAAAGGAACTTCGTTCCAACTGGAGGTCCATAGACTTCTCAAGCTTCATTTACATTACCGCCAATATACCTATGTTACTTTTTATTTTAATTGAACCCGGTAGATGATGTTTTGAACGGGTTGTAGACTTATTTTAAAAGATCTCTCACATACCATCTGGGTATATGTTTGATCGAGCCCTTTGATAGTTTGGATTTACAATGGGAAACGGTAGGGGTGGCTACAATCGAGTTTTAGGTATATTAAAAATTTTCGCGTTTAAAAATACAATTGAAACCGGTGACAATCTATTTTATCCAGACGAAGTTGCACGGGTCAGCTAGGAAAACATAAAACTGTAATATTTGACTGCTTCTGTTGTCACTGTGAGGAGTAATGATAAAACCTAACAGAGGCATTTTAATATTAGTAAATGGGTTATAGTATCAAGCAATATCTATTGACAAAATTCTAATTTAAAAAAATCCCACTTTCGATTAATATAAAGATGTAGTTCCAATCAAAGGACAAAACCATTTCCAATGTATCGAAGTTGTGGAATTGACTCCTCTCTGTGCGTACACGAAAAACGATTGTATGATGTATTGGCAATATATAGGTATGTTAAAAATATATACCTGATCGAGTTTCTCGCCGATTCTTCTCGATGACTGGGTTGTTTTCCGAACCGGTGGTGGTTATGACGGTCATAAGTGCCTTATTAGAGCATAAACTGAATAAAGTATTTTTGATTTGATTTGGACATAACTTTTTTATTAAATCCGATGTTAGTGCACACGTTATCCGGAATTTTGTAGCCTCTTTTTCACTTTTGCGAGCGTGCCAACTTCAATCAATACTGGCAGTCCTCCTGGACTTTGACGTTTTTTCTGACGATCGGCCATGGTAATTGCTTTGAATTTACGCATGACGACGTTACTAAAAGCGATTCGAAGCGCCGTCTACCGTACGCCACGCTTATTGAAATGTTCTAACGAATACACACTACAACAACATTCTGGTAAAATTGACATTTTTATCCTATTACTGTAATCGGATTGATATTTGTACCCAATTAATTACAAACATAATTCGGTCATTTATTTAATATTGACAATCAAATGACGATACCCGCTAACGAGTTTTATACAAAAGATGTTAAAGAGAGATATGAACAAAAAAAAAAGCGTGTTTTCAAGCTGTCAGATATCGGATCAACAAATTATAAAGATAAAATCATGTAATATTCTTTGAACTAGATAATAATTAAGTAACAGTAAGTTAAAAAGTTGGGATGTTTTAGGTGACGGATGTGATGGGAGGTGCTGGTTATAATGCTTCAGTAACTCCGCACGGTACCGTTTGTCTTCGACTGAGAGATAGAGTCAAGTAAGTACGAGTAGTACTCATTTTTGACTCCAAATTTTTCAACACATCGAATATCCGAATAACCTACCTATTGCTCCGTTCATAATAGAATACTGTTGTGTTCTATCAACTAGCCGAGGTATTATGAAGTGAGTTGGCTAACGAAAGGAATGAGATAGTACGATTGAGTGCATGAGAAAAAGAAATGCAACAATGAGTGACAGTTACTTTTCTTCCGATTCACAGGCCGTCACGGCCAGCACAAGATGATCTTTGGTAAAAATTGTTTCATTTTGTAATTCTGCTAACTCATTGATAAATGATATGCCAAATCTCTGGAAACGTGAAACTTTTAAAGGAGTTTCTATTTATATCTATTATATATTTCTCATCTGTTATTAGAGGACAACCTAGATAAATGATTTATATTGTAACCTACATTTTTTTGATAACTTTAACGGTTTTTGTAATGGACTGAAATGCGAATAATAAATATAGCAGCGTGATTCCTAAATGCAACTGTAGTTTTCTTTGGGATTTCAGTTGTAAGTATATTGTAGCAGAATAAACTATGAAATCAAAATTAAAAAACTTCCTTGTATATTTAACTACATACTGACATCCGAATAGAAGTTTTTTTTAATCTATATAGAGAAATTGATTGCGATCAGCCGTTGTGCACGAAGCACGTAAAAAATATTAGATAGATTTCGATTAATTTTATTTTATAGACACTTTATGTTACATTATCACCATATCTTCATTTAGTAGAAAGTTATTGTGAAACTACGACTTTTATAAACACTACACGTCAAACGGATAACATTGTTTAAAAAATAATTTTCGTAGGCAAAGCATTGAGATATAAAAATCCAAGACACACAGTCTCGAATATGAGTAGCGCACAAAACCGACCGCAAAAACTCCCCAATATACATACGTTGATATGCGATTATGATGAAATGAAACTTATGATTTCGTAAATTCAACCTTAGCTGAATGTTTTAAAGTTGTTTTTACAGGCACGCAAGCGACGCGAGGCTATTTGAAATGACTACATAATCCAAAATTATGCACTCATTTTTGTGTGCCGGCTGTGAGACGTTAAGTGTGCATTATATTTTAGCATCCAATTTTTTTATGTTTCTTCCTCTATAAATAAAATATACTGTTAAGATTATAAACATTACAGAAAAAGTCGCGGGTATCAGCTAGTGTAATATAGTACACTTAATGAAGCGCATCTCAGTACGTGGTAATGGTGTCAATAACCCTGTAGTACACAATTATATGCAGTGTCGCATTTTGTTTTTTTTTCTTCCTCGAACTTACTACGCTATTGACCTGGCAAGGCCTTTACAGCTTCACCGGACTACTAAGGCGAGCACGTAAGGCACTCAGCCGGTTTGGTTTTTAGTCAACTTACATAAGGGCGCACGGAACACCTCGGCTTGGGCAGTTACCTGAAAATTCGCGTCTGACTTAGCTAACTATTCTAAGCATACAATCGAAATTGCATGATTCACAAATGCATACGTGTATATCGGAATGAAACGAACGTCGCATTTTGTAGTTAATACTATAGGCATAGGTAGCTTGGCCCACTCGTTTACGATGACTATGTTAAACTTTAACTTGTGGTTTGAAGATGGTAAAGGTCGACCATTAACTGAATTAAAGAGTTTTTAAAATAGTCTAATAATTATATTTTTTATTTGGAACAGGGTTGATATGACAATCGACGGTGCTGTGCGAGTAACGAATGCAAAAAATAACATAATCTTGGCTCTGACTCGTTCTGGTGCTGCGGCAGCTTTAATTCATCCCAACGGTCGCGTGTTCCACTACGGGTCGAGGGTCGAGATCCAGGCTCGTCATCATCAGGGCAACAATAAGTAAGTGCCACGTGATTTCATAATTGTTTGACGTCGAACGCTCAGATTGAATATGTGTACCTGACATAGTTGGGAAAATCTATATAAATAAAAATAAATTGTTGAAAGTCTGTTAGCTCATCATTCTACAACAGCTGCATCTATTTTTTATGTTTGTTATTGTCTTGACAAGGTTTTATATAAATGAAAATGTATAAAAATCGTAAGGAAAAGTAAAATATTTGGGTTAAAAAAAACCATGTAAAAAGACGAGAAAGTGAGACAGAAGATAGTAGGTCTTCAAAAATATTGACAGAATTGACAGGTTGACGTTCAGCTATCATTTTATTTAATTACATGGTCCTACTCTGCAGGAAAAATTTGGTCTCATTTTCTTCATTGGTACACCAACTACGAACGAAGTCAGGGCGGGAAGCTAGTAATAAATAATTATTACTCTATACTGCATTGCGTAAAACGATATGTGGAGTTGATTTCATAGAAAATGCCCAAACTTTGATGTAAATGAGTTATGATGATTTTTTGTCGGAGTAAAGCCAAAATATATATTTAATATTATAATGAGGTAAAGTTTGTGAGTCAGAAACTACTAAACCGATTTTGAAAATTATTTTACCAATAGAAAGCCACGTTAATTGTGAGTGTAATAGGTTAGATATAAATCCGAAAAATGAAAAGAGTTTTTAGTGAAAGTCGGATTTGCAAAGAAAGTCGGGGAAAAAACGGTCGAACGAAAACGTTTCTTACGAATGCTGCCTTAACGATGCGAGATGTATGATTGAGTTCTAGAACATAATAATGCCTACAAAACAGTCAGCGACAGCATATGTCTAACTTTTACATTTAGGTCACAAAAAGTAGTTTTTTTTATAAATGTTTACCGCCTAACGAAGTGGACACGGGTCAGCTATATGTTATAAATATTCGAGATATAAATTGTGTCCTATTGTAAATGCTAAGTTATAGATTTATTTAAATTATGTAAGAAATTTCACCCTTTATTTTTTAGTATATTTGGACGTGTTCTAAGATTTATTTAGAGTTAGATTCTGTCGTTTTCTTGGCAAGTGGCAACGTTACATCATTGATAGGTACATGTGATTATTGATTTACTGGACTTGTTTATTTCTTTTATATAACAGTGTCGCGTTACGTATTACTTACAATCCGTAAGATACATACACTTCAATCATTACCAACGCGTTTCACAGAACTTTGGTCATAGATCATAGTTAACTTGGTCCAGGTAAAACCTGTTTTGGTCGTATAATAAAAATAAATCTGAGGAATTAATTTTAATCCAAAAATTATGCAATGAATATGTGGGCCAGGATGCGGGTGCACGACTAGCATTCCTCCACTATCCTGGCCACGCGCTTGGGTTGCCCGCAAGATGGTAATACGGAACCCTCCACTCGGGGAGAGAGATATCTCTCCCAGGCTTCTGTGTCGAAGCGGCGGCTGAGACTGTGCTTCCACGTCTCGGGTCTTCTCTTCACGGCGACGGATCACGCATCCGCCGTTAGAAGGCATTTTATGGAGGCATTAGGTGGAAATGGTCATCTCCCCTCCTTCGACGCCTTAACTGATCTGATCTAAGCTAAGCTACATATTCATATTTACATATATGGGTTATATATACACACCAAGCATACATACCTCAATAACTCTCATATGTATTTTGTGTCGGATAATTTTTCTAAACTATTTCAATTCGATAAGGGAAAACAATAAAACCCTTCCACTTTCATGTGTTAGCGTGTGTCCGTGCACGTGCATAGAAGTGATATGTGTAATGTCGTTGCAGTGATGTAAGATTTTGTGTCACTGTATCGCGCGAGCAACACACTCAAAGGTTCCACACCGAGGGAACGGAACTAGGCTTGAGCCGCTACTGAGGGGGGCCTAGTGTGGTGTGCGGGCGCGAAATTTGCCACCAGATCTGTGGTTACGCGGGCGTGGACGTGAACACGCTCTGTTTGAAGGGACAAGCTGGTACTCATCGTTCGGTGCCGTTATATCATCGGGAGGATCGGTAAAAATATTTCGCCGACGTGTTTTGTAATATGGGGCGTTCGGTACGGTCTCAAAATTTGCGACGGATACCATTAATGGATTGGGGTGATTTGCGGCCTTTTGAAAGTAGCTAGTAGTTAGTGATATTAACTAGAAAGATAAAAACTGTTTTTATTGATTTTTGTGAAATCCTGATTTTGCGGTTACGAGCTTTACCCAAAAAAGGAACTAAAAGAAACAAAAGGCATAGTTTATGATGACCATTCAAAGCGAAATTTTCCAAAGATGGTTCTAGGCTATATGTATTTTTTGGATTCGATTAACTCTTTGCCGTTTTTTATGCCCTAAGAATTTGGTGGTTATCACTTAGTTTATATATCTCGGAAACAGATGAACTGATTGTGACAAGATTTTTATTTTTATTGATATTAACCACGCTTTTCAGTAGGTTAAGTTAGTAGTAGTAGTTAAATTTCTAAGTTACAAATTAAGACGAAATGTAAACACTTAACATAAAAAACTTAACACAAAAACTTAGGTAAACAAAGCATGTAGTCCCACAAAACATCAATACCATTTTTACGAGGACAAAGTCGCTATAGTCGACTGCTACGTGATATAGAGTCAAGTTAATTTACTTGGAACTTTTAGTATCATTATTTTTTTATCACTTTGGTAGAAATAAAATAGTTTGTTCTATATTTTTTATCATACGCCAATAAACTTTGTGTGAGTGAATCGTAAATCATTACTTATTATTAAATACAATAATCAATACAACAGCTTTTAGTGTTACAACGACCAACTTTGTTGTTAGACGGAACGAATCGTAATTTTCATACCGGTACTAGAAAACGTCTAGAAACATCGGTATCGAAATCAAATACTCAGTAATCTAAATGTCAGTTTGAATTAACTTCGAGACCGCAGGAGTCTCGCAGCTTCAGTCTTGTCTTATTCACATATTGCAAGGGTCTGCAGTGGTCTTGCTCTTGCGAAAATATAGGAACAAGACCAAGACCGATTTTTGGCAACACGAGCAATAACGCATATGGATTCCATCTACGAAGAGTTTGGCCGTATATATTGTAAGCTGTGTCCACGAGTATATGAAACGACCGAGCATTTTGTGAAGTTAATATCTAATTTATTTATCTGACAGTAATCCTCTAGATGATTGGCCTGTAGAGTTGCATTGTTATCAAGTGTTGTATAAAGTTTCATACCATCAGCGAAACCTGTTAATTTAAAGGCAAGAAAGTACTTAACTAGTGCTTCGAACAAGTTTGACTTTTACTATGAAGAAAAACTAAAAGAACGAGATGCAAAAAGGATGATTCGCTAAATACTTTAAGATTCTTATACTAACCAGTAAAATCTTGTTAAAATTACTTCAGCCGTATAGAAGATAAGTTCAAAAAAACATTAAATATTCTAAATTTTGTTACATATATAGATTTTCGTAGGTATACTAAACCTTTCATTATAATTCTGTTTCGTTTAGATTATTTTAATATTAATTAGACCCAACACAAAACCTATACATTATAAACCATCACACACTGAAAGATAGCTAATACATCTACAATTATTAACTGCTTTTAAAATAACTTTTTTTTTAAACTCACTACGCTATTGACCTAGCAAGGCCTTAACAGCTTCACCGGACTGCAAGGGCGAGCGCTTAAGACACTCAGCCGATTTTATTTTGACAACTAGCTCCAGGGTGCGCGGCACACCTCGGCTTGGGCCGTTGCCTGACACATGCAATTCGCGACCTATGTGAGCTAACCTAAGCTAAGCTAACTATTCATACATATATGAGTTGTTGAAACATATATATGTACCAAGCATACATACCTCAAAAACTCTTATATATATTTCTTATCGGATAATTTTAAAATAACGAGATCAGTTACTAGTTCAATTAATGGACTATAAGTCAGTCGCGCGCACGATTAAACCGTGATATCGCGCAGGACATGAACGTGAGCTAGAGAACGGAGAAAGGCTTTAGCCGTCGTATGTGAATGCTCTGAATACTCGTAATATATACACTTCACCAAGGCGTATATATTGAATCGGTGGCGGACTCCACAAACATGCATACTTTTCGGTTGCACAGCGTTTATCACACCTACTATTTATACACATTTATATACATTAAATACTATATTTTAACAAAATCTTCAAGCGAGTATTGTTTTATATATATATATATTTGTATTCGTTTCTCTTTATAAGTGAACATTTGTTACAAATTCATCACGTGAAAAAAGCAGCGTTTCCGTTAAATAATGCGCGAGCTACCATTTTAACAGCATAATATTCTGGTTGTAAATTTAAAAGTATTCCGTTTTTAGAATTTGATCTGTGAACTCAAATAGGTTACGTAGTTAGTGAACGGTACAAGCAACTGATGGAAGATAGTGAACTTCTATTTATCAACCAGTCTTTCAGAGATTTAAATGAGGTTAACACTATCAAATCGTTCTTTTGTGTTGGAAATGGCAGCTAAAATAACAGTAGTCGTTTACGGAATTTCAGTTTTGTAGATTTCTCTTTGCTGCGTTATAACGAGATCACCATATATGTATAGATTTGCTTTCAACAGTTATCTACCGATAATTGTAACGAGTATTACTTAGTTTCATAACATCTGTATAATTTTGATATATCATAAGATCGCGACCTTGGCTCTTGCTTCGAAACAGTACATTATGACATTAAAGACTATAATTGTAAAGCATATTTTATAATACTACGTCATTAAATCGCTTCACACTTTGTTTTATTTCTTGTCTATGAACTACCGTAAAACCAGTGTCATTGTGCTTACCTCCCAAGCTCTTTTCTCTGGGAACGATCCAAATTTTATAGTGACAACATTGGGTTGTCTCCACTAGTTGTTATGCGTGTTACTTGTACAACTTTAATAAATTATAAAGGTGTAAATACGTTTTTTTACCTGTTTGTCCATCAAACAAAAGTTGGATGGATTCGAAAAGAAGTCGAGAACGTCACGGAATAGGACATATAATCCTTTTATGGCATTATGAATTGATTTTTATATACAAATAAAATTATACAGGTGTTTTCGTCATTCTTTCCCGCCATTTCCCCAGCTTACTTTGAAACTCGTTAGCATTTTCTCCAATAAGAATAACATCATCGCCAAACAGCATACACCTACTCCTACATATACCTAACTATACTCCTGCCAATAACTTCACCAGTATTAATCTTTTATTCAAGCTTTTTACATCCGTCACACATCTCGTAAACTCACTGTCTAATACAATTCCTACCACATTTCTCTTTTAACTATACTCCTACCAATAACTTCACCAGTATTAATCTTTTATTCAAGCTTTTTACATCCGTCACACATCTCGTAAACTCACTGTCTAATACAATTCCTATCACATTTCTCTTTTACCTATACTCCTGCCAATAACTTCACCAGTATTAATCTGTTATTCAAGCTTTTTACATCCGTTACACATCTCGTAAACTCATTGTCTAATACAATTCCTGACACATTTCTCTTTTAACTATACTCCTGCCAATAACTTCACCAGTATTAATCTTTTATTCAAGCTTTTTACATCCGTCACACATCTCGTAAACTCACTGTCTAATACAATTCCTATCACATTTCTCTTTTACCTATACTCCTGCCAATAACTTCACCCGTATTAATCTTTTATTCAAGCTTTTTACATCCGTTGCACATCTCGTAAACTCACTGTCTAATACAATTCCTATCACATTTCTCTTATACCTATACTCCTGCCAATAACTTCACCAGTATTAATCTTTTATTCAAGCTTTTTACATCCGTTACACATCTCGTAAACTCATTGTCTAATACAATTCCTATCACATTTCTCTTTTACCTATACTCCTGCCAATAACTTCACCAGTATTAATCTTTTATTCAAGCTTTTTACATCCGTTACACATCTCGTAAACTCATTGTCTAATACAATTCCTACCACATTTCTCTTTTAACTATACTCCTGCCAATAACTTCACCAGTATTAATCTTTTATTCAAGCTTTTTACATCCGTCACACATCTCGTAAACTCACTGTCTAATACAATTCCTATCACATTTCTCTTTTACCTATACTCCTGCCAATAATTTCACCAGTATTAATCTTTTATTCAAGCTTTTTACATCCGTCACACATCACGTAAACTCACTGTCTAATACAATTCCTATCACATTTCTCTTTTACCTATACTCCTGCCAATAACTTCACCAGTATTAATCTTTTATTCAAGCTTTTTACATCCATCACACGTCTCTTAAACTCACTGTCTAATACAATTCCTATCACGTTTCTCTTTTTCGTCTTGTCTTTTGCAAAGATGCAATATTTATGCCTTTTTTGCCTGTAAGACATCCGCTAATTCTCTTTCCTTTTTAATCCCCTTTCATTTCATTTTTACGATCGGCTGCGTGCCTGTTATCAACTCCCCTTAGGATTAAGGTGTATGTTCTGAATATAATTAATGTATATACAAATTAATATTTACTAAATACGAAATAAAATTTAAGAGCTAGAACTAAAATAAAATGCCACTTCCTTTCCAATATTGGTTCGGATTACTTCTGATTGAAAGTAGTGTAAACTTAGGGCAGCTACGATCTCTGCTCAATATGGCTGCTTGTGCACCCCGTATTGGTCTTTTAAGCTACAATCAACACTATGTCGGCTTAGTAGTAAAGATTTTATCAAAAATTCTAATATTTTACCAATGAAAATGTAAATGTACCTATAATTGAAAAATAAAATTGAAATATTATCAAATGTCAAATAATATTCAATTTAAATATATAAAGAAAAAATAAAGAGTTAACAAAGAGAATGAAGTAACATCACGTGACGTAACGTCAATGATATTATTTTGGCATTTTTCTTCTTCTTTTTGTTAAATTTATCAAAGCTCGTAATCGTTAGATCTTAGCTACATTAAACAGTAAAATTTATACAAGTCCTCCATTGTCAATAACCTTAGTTTTTTTTTTACATGTGTAAGTATATCTATACTAATATTATAAAGAGGTAAAGTTTGTGAGTTTGTGACGTTGTAAGGGATAATCTCGGGAACTACGGGTCCGATTTGAAAAATTATTTCAGTGTTATATAGCCCATTTATCGAGGAGGGAACGGAGCACTGATGAAAAACGTTTCAAAATCGGGGTTGTTTTTCCTCTTGAGAGCTTCCGCTGCGTGTTAGCGTAACTAACCAAAGTAACTATTTCACGCAGACGAAGTCGCGGGCAGAGGCTAGTATTCTATAGTATGTTAAATAATTTACATGAATATGTGTACATTCTAGATACGCGAAGATGTGGTACAAAGGTGTTTCATTTACGGCGGAGCAGTGCGCGCTTGTATATCTCGTGGATGCTGCCGGCACTCGCACTACTACTGACACCTTCCTCGATATGAGCCAAGACTTCACTCTCAACGTCTTTTATAAGTCAGTATTTTATCCTTTTATTGGTTGCAATTCAATCGTGTTATTTGAAAAAACGTCAACAACGATGTTAAATTGTCTTAGGACAGAGAAATGATTCTTAATTACTTTTTACATTTACTGGAATAACATATATTATAGTGGCAGCGTGCTATAATGGCCGTTTTGACGTTTGTCCGCTCATAAAGTTTCATACAAATTAATAACTACGTTTGAAAACGTAAATTGCTGTTCTTTATTGTCAATAGTGATGTGCAATTAATCCTAAAATGTATGTATAAAGAAATGTATAATTTTAAGCAACGGATTTAATTTAGTACACATTTTTAAATTGTATATATGTATAACTACATACTATATATCTATCTTAACGACTACTATATACTAACTATAATATACTCCCTAGAAGAAATCTTTTCACGTTTCTACTAACAAAAAAAAAACACCGCTGTTTGACAGAATCTTTAATGGATTATAATTATTACTGTACTTATTTCAACACAATTCGGCATTTATATTTTTCAAAATTCATTATTATATATAACAACGTTGGCCGGCACACTCCTCGCCGGCCGGCCTCCAGCAAACTCGCGTCAATGATTGATGGAAAACAAAGAAGCATTTGTTTAAAAGTTTATTCAAAAACAAATCGACATTTTACATCACCATTGTAATGTGTCAATTCAGCCATCATAGCTTGTCGCTACTATACTTTAAAGTTATCGTTTATCATGATATTTCCCTCATTAGAAGTTTAGGTTTATTGGGTTTTGCTACTTGTACCGTGGAGATTCGCTTTTATTAGAGAAAAAAAAATGTTGGTAAATGATATCTGATTCTCCAGCGAGTCTCGACATGGTCCATCATACGTGAACGAGGCTCTGTCGCTGCTGCAAGCGGCACAGTACTGGCTCACCGACGATGGTATCGACAATTGGATTATTAATAACGTACGCGTCAGCCAAACTGCGGACGGACTTGTCAGGTAAAGAGGACATTAAGAATGAATTTATATATTTTTATGATATACTAGCTGTACTAGCGCAATTCGTTTCAAAAGAGGTACAAAGATTTCGCTTCACGTATTAATTAATATATAGATACACTTAGAATTTATATAAAACTAGCGGGCCCGGCAGACGTTGTCTCGCCCTGATTATAAAAATATCCTTGACAAATTATATACGAAAACGTTCCTCATGAACCACATTATCCACTGGTGAAAACCGCTTGAAAACCCGTTCAGTAGTTTTTGAGTTTATTGCGAACAGACAGACAGACAGACGCGGTAGGGGAAATTACGGATTCCGAACTAGTTTTCGTACCTGACTTGGCTTGCTTCTTGGACTTTGTGATTTTCTTCGTTTTTTTTTTACTGACTTGGCTTTGTTTTTTGGATTTGTTGTCTTGCCTATCGACCTATTTGGCGTGTTGAACGGACCCGGTCTTTTTTGCCTCGTGGTTTGCTGGTGGCCTTATGGTCTCCAGTAGGCCATGAGTGCGAAAAAGATCACAAGTAAGCGCACAAGCGCGGTGATGGACTCCGATACGGAGGCGGAGGAGCGGTCGGCTCCCAAGCTGAGTACCTCTCACAGGGGGACAACGAGGCGGGTCAGCCGCAACGTGGGTACTCGCGGGGTGATGGGGGAGGCTGACGGGTCATTTGACCGGGCCTTGGCCGGCAGCCTGAGTGCGGCGGAGTCGGAGGCGGGTTCCGACACCGGCTCAGTCGTTGCCTCGGCAGCCGGATCCAAGGCCGGCTCCAAGGCCGGCTCCAAGGCTGGCTCCAAGGCGGGGTCAGCGGCGAGCTCGGAGGCAGAGCTCATGGACGTGGAGGATTTCGACGTCTTCACGTTGAAGACGCTGGCGGGGGTCAAGGTGTCTGATATCTTTGACACCGTCAGGAAGTCGGGGAACCTGTCGGGGCCCTGCATCAAGGTGCTAAAGGGGGCAGCAAGGACCCTTAAGGAGGTGGTGGAGGCGCTCGCCGACCGCACGGAGTCGACGGAGGTGAGGAAGCTCCAGAGGGACACCAAGAACCTCCGCCGCCAGGTTGAAGACCTCAAGGCGGAACTTCCTGCCCCTACTACCACAATGGAGTGGACCAAAGTGGTGGGCAGGAAAAAGAAGGCGGCCCCTGCTGCGCAGCACAAGTTCTCAGCCGTGCCACCGAAGCCGCAGGCGAAGCCACCAGGACCGAAATTGCCGTCCATCCCCCAATCGGCTGCGGTGATCGTGACGCTGCAGGGTACCGCAGCAAACAGGGGGATCGGATACAGGGAGGTCCTGGTGAAGGCGCGCGAAGCCGTGGCCCTGCCGGACATGGGGGTCGAGGATGTTCGGGTCCGGCAGACGGCTACAGGAGCTAGAAAAATCGAGCTCCCGGGCCAGACCAAGGAAAAGGCCGCCGAATTGGCCCGGGAGCTCGAAAAGGCGTTGGCCAACATCGCCACGGTCGTTGTCCCGACAAAGAGGGCGGACATCCGGATCATCGGGCTGGACGATTCGGTGTCCTCCCTCGAGATCGGGACGGTCGTGGCGGCGAAGGCCGGATGCAAGGTGGCCGACCTGAAGGTCGGCGAAATTAAAAAGAATTGGGGGGGCCTCGGAGCGGTCCACGTGACACTCCCCGCGACGGCAGCCCGGGAGCTTGTCCAGGTGGGCAAGCTCCTGATCGGGTGGAGCGTGGTGGGCGTCCGGCTGCTGGACGAGAAGCATCGGGTGGAGCGTGGTGCGCGTCCAGCTGCTGGACGAGAAGCCCATGCGGTGTTATAAGTGCATGGGCTTGGGGCACACCCGCCCCATGTGCCCCTCCTCGTCCAGCAGAGGGGACGGGTGTTACCGCTGCGGCACGGCGGGCCACAAAACGGCCGAGTGTAAAGCGGAGGTGGCCCACTGCGCCGTATGTGCCGACGCCGGGAGGCCCTCAGGGCACGTGATGGGGAGCCGAAATTGCAGGCCCCCCACCACCAAGGGTAGGGATCTCCCGGTAGTGGGAGTAATTCCCAAGGTGGTGGCCGCCAGGCGGGAGGAAATTGATATGGACCAATAATGGATAGGTCCATATGCAATTTCCTCCAGGCGAACATCAACCACTGTGCCGCTGCACAGGACTTACTCATGCAGTCAGTGGCGGAGTGGTGTATCGGGCTCGCGGTCGCCACGGAGCCTTACTACGTTCCCTCCCAGCCGCAATGGGCTGGGGATCGGAACGGTTCCGTGGCGATCGTGGCGGGTCGGGGTTCGTCCCTGGCGGCGAGGGAAAGCGGGGCCGGGTTCGTGACGGCCGTCTGGGGAGAGTACGCCATTGTGGGGGCGTACTTCTCCCCTAACAAGCCCCTGAGGGAGTTCGAGGCGTATCTCGGCTCCCTGCAGGGAGCTGTCAGACGGCTGTCGCCGCTCCCCGTGGTCTTCATGGGGGATTTGAATGCTAAGTCGAGGACCTGGGGAGCGGCAGTCACGGACCTGCGGGGCATGGCCGTCGAAGAGTGGGCAGCCGAGTTAGGGCTGTCCCTCCTCAACCAGGGGAGCGTCCCAACGTGCGTGCGATGGAACGGGACGTCGGTGGTGGACGTCTCGTTCGCCACCCCGTCCGTCGCGCGCCGTGTCCGGGGGTGGAGGGTGCTTGAGGAGTTGGCAGATGAGAGAGCTGACCTTATAGGAATTAATTTAAGTTATTCTATTTTAGACTAGCTGTTACCTGCGACTTCGTCTACATAAAATTTAGCAAAAATATGTTATTCACTGTAAACATGTGCATAAGATGTACGTTGTACTGGACTACAAGAATAAATATAATAGAAATTCATATATCTGTATCTATTAATGTAATGTGAATTATAATGTCTTTTCGGTCATTTTGCTTTATTTACCGCGCTTTCGTCTACATAACTCAGCAACCATAGTACCATATAAGAATATTGTATCCAAGTCCATGATCACTATAAAACTAAAAACTGCTTAGATAGATATAAAGTTTTATATCATGATTTATACTTATGCATGATTTCAAGACGTCAGTTAATTCATTGTTTACAATTTCACATTATAATTATTAATAGTAATTTTGAAGGTAGAAGGGATCTTTCTAATAAGATATTAGACCATAAATGTATTACTTATTGACAATATAAGCATATTATATCATTATAATAACATCTTTCAGTCATTGTTTTCAATAGTTCCTTATATAGTGTAAGTGAGCACTGAGGTAGTTATATGGTGGGTTTTCGGGTGGTACCTGCACCGGATCGCACGCAGGGAGCCGACGGCCGCCTGCCACGAGTGCGGCGCTGAGGAAGATACCGCGCAGCACACGCTGTCTGAGTGTGCTGCGTGGGGGGAGCAGCGCCGCATCCTGGCGGCGGCCGTGGGAGCGGACTTATCGCTGCCGAGCGTGGTTTCGGCCATGCCCTAAACAATGCCCTAAACGAAAATTTACCCCTAGAAAAGTGGTGGTCACTGTTTGGTGGTCTAGCGCCGGTGTGATTCATCACAGCTTCTTACCAAACGGGGTGAGCATTACTGTAGATGTGTAATGTGAAGAACTAAACACAATGATGGAGAAGCTGGCACATCTCCAACCAGCATTGGTCAATCGCTCGTCTCCGCTGCTCCTGCACGACAACGCGCCACGTCATACTACACAGCAGACGGTCTCCAAGAACTAGGGTTGGAAGTTCTCCGTCATCCGCCCTACTCACCAGACCTTGCGCCTACAGACTACTACTTTTTCCAGAATTTGGATAACTCCTTGGCGGGAAAGAAATTCAATACCCGAGAGGCAGTACAAAATGCCTTTGAAGAATTTGTTGCCTCCCGTCCAGCTGATTTATTTAAGAAGGGCATCAATAAACTGCCACTGCGTTGGCAAAGATGCATTGATTGTATGGGTGACTACTTCGATTAATACAAATACAAGATACATGAAAAAAATTTATTTAAATTTTTTCATACAGAACGGCAATTTCATAAGTAAAGACCTAATATATTGTCGATTGGAATCATCACTCTATTTTGTTTCTTATTAAAAAATTTATTTAAATTTTTTCATACAGAACGGCAATTTCATAAGTAAAGACCTAATATATTGTCGATTGGAATCATCACTCTATTTTGTTTCTTATTAATTTATGTTAATTATGTAATATTTTCTTTTTAGCTCTTATTGCTTGTTAGAAATATACTAAGATATTTACATTAATATGTACTGTATGTATGTATGTTACTTTGATATGTTGGGTGGATGAAATGGCGAAAGGTGTCTGGTGTAGCTTGTGACCTAGGAATGCCCTTGAAACTCAATGAGAAGGTGTATAAAACTGTTATAAGACCAGTCATGTTGTACGCATCTGAGTGCTGGGCGACGAGAGAGACGGACGAGAGAAAACTACACGTGGCAGAGATGCGAAAGTTAAGGGGGATGTGTGGCGTAACTAGAATGGATAAGATTAGGAATGAATATATCAGATGCAGTTTGAAAATAGCACCAGTAACAGAGAAGTTAAGGAATAATAGGTTAGCATGGTATAGGCATGTCATGAGGAGAGATGAAAACCATGTAACTAGAAAAGCTTTGAGTATGACGGTCGATGGATATAAGAGTAGAGGAAGACCGAAAAAGGTATGGATGGATTGTGTGAAAAATTATATGTGTGTAAAAGTTGTGAATACTGAGATAAAATCTGATAGACGAGCGTGGAAAAGGAAAGCATGTTGTGCCGACACTACTTAGGTGGGATAAGAAGATGATTTACATTAATATGTTCATCAGGATTCATCGATGCAGTCATAAATATCAGTTGCGTACCAGCCCTAGCAATGGTTCCGCTTCTATTACCAGCCCATTTCTGCATTGCACCGCCTCGCTAGGACAAACCCAACATCTCTTTGTTCGGTATGTGAGCATTGAATATTAATTTAATTCTTTGATGTTTCCTGACTTTTGGTCTTTTAATTACCGTGTTTATGAAATAGATATAGTAAAAATTAGAACAATAATATAAACAAAATTTAAGTTTAGTGTGTATTAGCGGCGCCAGCGTAATGTTTAATTTTCATTTAAATACTAGCTGTTCCCGTGACTTCGTCCGAATGGAATAGATCCTTTGGGTTAACGTTAACACGCAGCGAAAGCTCTGAAAAGGATAAAATATCCCGATTTTGAAACATTCTTCATTGGTGCTCCGCTCCTATTGCTCGATATGATGACGTATAACATATAGGTTTCCTTGATAAATTAGCTATCTAACACCGAAAAAAATTTCAAAACGGACCAGTAGTAGTTCCTGAGATTAGCGCCTAAATCCTCCAGCTTTATAATATTTGTACAGATTAGCTGTGCCTGCCGCTTCGATGAATGTAAATCAAACTGATAGACCTTATTCCGCACATTGACCATGACCTATATATCAAACTACCTTTGAGGGTAATTGATAGACTAGTGTGCAAACAAACCATTAACTCTTTGGTTAGTTTACAAAAGTCGTGACGCGGTGATGTACAACATCGTTTCTTTTTAAAAGATTTCGTTTTTCGGGACTATGAACAGGAGCTTGAAATGAATAGTATTTTTGTAAAATAACTAGAGTTACATACAGTAAACAAGCTCAATATCGTCATCAATCCTTAGCAACTGAGTAAATGGATACCTACACTATACTATATATCTGAATGCCGCAATTTGTGGATTTTGCTATCTCTTATTTGTTTGTGAATATCGACTACTAGTTCAAAACACAGTACAAAAATATCATTCTCGCTTTTAAAAATAACATACATAGATTAATTGAATACTTACAGTGCACATATACTTTGCATGATTAGTTTTAATTTGAAATTTATTGATAATTTTGTAGTAATAACTAATAAAGAAGAAGTATTAGTAGATAGTATAATTATTATATGGATTGACGCAATACAGGCGCGGCGAGCGACGTATGCATTTCGACGGAAACTCGTTTATAGTCCGCAACGCCGGTCACTCTGCGGGCTTCGACGACAAGAACCAGCTCAAAGTGTACTGATCTACGAACCGTGTCCGATTCCTATACAATAGCTAATACTGGGCCATCGATTGTTGTATAGAACATACTATTCTGCATCATCTATAGACTAAATAGTGCTTAGTTACATGCCCCTATACGAACATATTAATTGTTTACCTAATTATAATTATCTTTGTTTCGATGTATTTGGGAAACGTGGACAAGTCAATTCAATCGAGTTAATATGATTTTCTTTTTGTAGTTGAGAAGTGTGTAAAGCTTTGATAGTTTTGGATTTTTTTTATTAGTCCTGGTACATTATTCTTTGCCTCTGCCGGGCTGCGTTTTGTTATTAGTTGATCTCGGGATCGTTTCATAGTGATTAAGATTGTAATTCCATGATTAAGTGTTAGATCATCAAAGGTCCATAATAATCTGATGCTCCACTCGTTGTATGTTGCTTTTGTAACCCAGTTTTATATGATGTGTATACACTATGCAACAGTTTCTATTCCCAGTGTGCATGTCTCTTTTCAATTTTTAATACAATTTACATATACATATGTGCAATGATTCGGTGCAATAGTTAATACAGGTGATAATTTAATTAGCGAGCTGTTGTTGCAGTGTTTAACACATACTACACGCTTAAAATGGACACTAAGTAACCTACATATAAATTTACCTACCAGGACAGAGCCAACCAAGTGTCTAATAAACACGATTAATTATATATGATAAATAAAATAGAAACCGATTTTATAAATATGATGGAATAAATTTACTCTTTGCATGTTATTATAAATAATACTTTTTTATATAATTTACTTTCTTTACAACGAAGTATCGTTATAGATTTTTTTATGTCACCATTTTTATCTAACAGATGAATAATTAAATGTAATTGGCGATGATTATTGAAGGCGGAATATTTCGACGCATATAGCAATAAACTCACTTTTAGTTCGTGCATTTTACGTAAAAGAAGTCGATTGTTCGACTCAAGTATATGGATGTACTTTCTTTGAAAACACAGGTTTTCTTTTAACAGTTGCGTAATATAATAATAATCGCTTATCACATACTCTAAATAGAAGTGCCATCAGATATATTATAATATATAGCTCGGCAGTATTCCATTGTTACAAACCTTTGGCTATGTCGACTTGTCTGCTTGTTCCCTTACGTATTAAAGTTCAAGTATGATACATATATTGGAATAAAGCTGTGTATGTGAAACTCTGTTTTTTATTCGAAGTACCTCTATTTTATTGCAGCAGGATTTGTTATTAATCAAACCAATATATAAATAACTCTACGTATATTTCAGTAGTTTAACAATTATAATCTATAATAGCGACACACTATAATGGCCGTTTTGACGTTTGTCCGCTCATGAGAGACGTGCAGTTCTAAAACTTATCGAATTCTAGGACACAAAATTAATTTAGACACTATTATACCAGGTGTTAGGTTGGTCCCTTAGAATATTCTAAAAGATGATGTTCATGGTCTTATTTAACACCATCATCATCAACCTGTAAGAGACTGCAGGGCCATAGGCCTCTTTCCGAAGAAAGGTATGGGCGTAATCACCACGCCAGCCCACGACGTATTGGCGATTTCAAACTCTGAGAAATCGTTTATTTATTTAACATATAAAATAAAAATATCAAAATAAATACTAATAAACAACAAAGAAAACCTAAGTTACAGTTTGTTCTAAGACTTTCAAAAGTATATACATAAACGTAATAAGCCTAGGTGCAATGACCGGTGCCGAAGGCTGCAAGGGATGACCCGGCGGGAGAACCTTCGATAATAAAACGGACAATAAACCCTTTTGTTTTATTCATGCCATTCTCACGTTCACTTTCACTTCACTTGACGGTCATTGATTTAGAACGAGAATCGAGTGCAGAGTATTTCTCCATAAATATTGCTAATGTCTAAACTTTTAGCCTGTATATATGCATATATGTAACAACTACAATATATAACTATAAAACATGGTTCCACGAACTAATCTTTTCACGCTTTTCTTAACGAAAATACAGCGCCGTTTGACAGAATTCTTAATCTATACTAATATATAAAGCTGAAGAGTTTGTTTGGTTGAACGCGATGATCCCAGGAACTACAGGTTCGATTTGAAAAATTCGAATAGATAGCTTATTTATCGAGGAAGGCTATAGGCTATATATCATGACGCTAACACCAATAAAAGCGGAGCCCCAATGAAGAATGTTTCAAAATCGGGCTGTTTTTCTTCCTTTTCGCGGCGTGTTAACGTTAGTATTATTAAATACGTTGCCATGGTAACATGGTAACTTTCTATCGCAAACATTTTTAAAGTCTATTGTGTGTTTCTGTTCAAAATGTTAGTTACTACGTTAGTTTTAATTCTATTTTTTATTTGTAATCTATTACGTATTATGAAAATAAAGTGTGTATATGTGAAATTAAAATAAAAAGTTGAATGGATATGTGAACTTAAAATAATAGAAAGTAGAATGGATATGGCTACAAATAACATAATCTATAATAGCGACACACTATAATGGCCGTTTTGACGTTTGTCCGCTCATGAGAGACGTGCAGTTCTAAAACTTATCGAATTCTAGGACACAAAATTAATTTAGACACTATTATACCAGGTGTTAGGTTGGTCCCTTAGAATATTCTAAAAGATGATGTTCATGGTCTTATTTAACACCATCATCATCAACCTGTAAGAGACTGCAGGGCCATAGGCCTCTTTCCGAAGAAAGGTATGGGCGTAATCACCACGCCAGCCCACGACGTATTGGCGATTTCAAACTCTGAGAAATCGTTTATTTATTTAACATATAAAATAAAAATATCAAAATAAATACTAATAAACAACAAAGAAAACCTAAGTTACAGTTTGTTCTAAGACTTTCAAAAGTATATACATAAACGTAATAAGCCTAGGTGCAATGACCGGTGCCGAAGGCTGCAAGGGATGACCCGGCGGGAGAACCTTCGATAATAAAACGGACAATAAACCCTTTTGTTTTATTCATGCCATTCTCACGTTCACTTTCACTTCACTTGACGGTCATTGATTTAGAACGAGAATCGAGTGCAGAGTATTTCTCCATAAATATTGCTAATGTCTAAACTTTTAGCCTGTATATATGCATATATGTAACAACTACAATATATAACTATAAAACATGGTTCCACGAACTAATCTTTTCACGCTTTTCTTAACGAAAATACAGCGCCGTTTGACAGAATTCTTAATCTATACTAATATATAAAGCTGAAGAGTTTGTTTGGTTGAACGCGATGATCCCAGGAACTACAGGTTCGATTTGAAAAATTCGAATAGATAGCTTATTTATCGAGGAAGGCTATAGGCTATATATCATGACGCTAACACCAATAAAAGCGGAGCCCCAATGAAGAATGTTTCAAAATCGGGCTGTTTTTCTTCCTTTTCGCGGCGTGTTAACGTTAGTATTATTAAATACGTTGCCATGGTAACATGGTAACTTTCTATCGCAAACATTTTTAAAGTCTATTGTGTGTTTCTGTTCAAAATGTTAGTTACTACGTTAGTTTTAATTCTATTTTTTATTTGTAATCTATTACGTATTATGAAAATAAAGTGTGTATATGTGAAATTAAAATAAAAAGTTGAATGGATATGTGAACTTAAAATAATAGAAAGTAGAATGGATATGGCTACAAATAACAAAAAAAAAAAACTTTTATATCCCGTTGGTATTTTTATATTATTATATTTTCTCTATTTGTTTGTTTGTGCCGGGTAATCTCCAATACAGCTGGACCTATTTTAACGGAAATTTTACTGGCAGATAGCCGAAATGAACCGAAATCGAAACCGAACCGAAACCGAAACCGAATGTCAACCGCTAGTTGACATATTCTATTTTATTTGTTCGCGGCTTCATCCGCATTGCTCTTTCTAAAATGGTTGGACCGATTTTCACGGGGTGTTCACTGGTAGGTAGCAGACCTCATAAATAGTAATTTAGGGTTTATTCTCCTTCGGCCGCAGTGGAATATCTGCAATGCCTGAACTGATTTTCACGGGACTTTCACTGGCAGATAACTCAATATAAGAAGTAACTTAGACTATTTTATTTTGTTAGCCAAAACTTCGTAGTAGTGATGACATGTGAATAGGTCCGTGTGAAATTAAACAAAAATATGTTGTTTACTGTAAACCAACGCATGAGACGTGCGCTGTGCTGGACTCCAAGAATAAATATACAAAATTGAAAGTCATATATTCGTATGTAATTTGAATTATATTATCTTTTTAGTCAATTTGGGCGACCATTTTGTTTTATTTACTGCGTTAGCGTCTACATAACTCAGTGATTATAGCAACGTATAAGAATAACACAATCATATCGACAATATGGGCATAATATATCTATATAACTAAAGATTTATATCATATTGTTCAATAATGTATAGCTCAAGATTTTCATTACTTTCTTATATAGTGTTAGTGAGCACTGAGGGGTAGTATATAGTAGATTAAAGTTCCAGGTATGTTGCTGATGGTAAATCTCATCCCATTCTATATACTATTAGTATTCACATATCTAATCGAGCGTTACATGTTACAGTAGATGGCGTGTGTGTCGTAGTTACAAATATTGTTGAAAAAGTATTTCTGTAATGTACACACCTACTTACAATTTTACATTTCTTTAATACATTTAAAAAAACGCGTGCGGAACCGCGGGCAACATCTAGTCTTATATATAAAAATGAATCTGTGTTTTTTTTTTTTTTTTTATGTCATAGGTGGCAAACGAATAGGTGGGTCACCTGCTGTTAAGTGATCACCACCATCCATACACACTAACAACGCCAGAGGAGTCGCAAGTGCGTTGCCATCTTGCGGAGGAAAGGGTTAGGGGAGGGAAAGGGAGAGGAGAGAGGAGAGGGGAGGGGAGATGGGTCTCCGGCGCTCTCACTGACCGAACGAAACGCAACAATGCAAGCACTGTTACTTCACGTCGGTTTTCTATGAGAGGGTGGTACTACCCCGGGCGAGCCGACCCATTCATGCTGAAACCAATAATAGTTTCAGCGTGGCTCTACCACCACTGTGTAATGTATGTACGCGTATAACTTCGGAACGCCGGCAACAAATTGGATAATTGTTATTTTTTGTGTTCGTTATTGTCAAAGCAAGGTTTGTATACAAAAAAATATGTAAAAATCAATAAATTAAATAAAGGTTTTCTTTTAATTAAGATTAAAGTGACAAGGGCTCATTAACAACCCCAAACCTATTAAAAGAAAGTACTGAAGCTATTTTGACGAAACTTGACACAGTGATAACTATGATTATAAAGTTACATCTAGGATACTTTTTGTCCCATAAAACGTAAAGGTTTTCCAGGATAACGGACAAAAGTCAAAAATTTGTAGTTGATGAATTTCTTGACGGATTTTGGTAAATTTTAGTTGTGCTATATATAAGAGATACATTACCTAAAAATTTAAGCAATATCTATCTCCCTATGCTTCTTAAAAACACAGCTTCCCTCCCTCCCTATGCTTCTTCAACATGATTATAAGATAATGCAAACCAAAGAATATGATTATATTTTTTTCGAAAAAAAACCTACATATTACGTCCCTATTGTAATATATCAAAACGGCCATCATAGCGTACTGCTGTTATAGTATCATGGCTACGTGAAAGCACGACTATGTAAGTCGCACTATGCTCTCCTCACCCCGCTTCGTTTGTTTTTATCAAATCGCCTCGTCTTGCTCTGTACTCGTAACAGCGACACGCCCAACTGTCTACCGTTAGTCAATAGAATAATATCCGTTACAATTTATATATTCTGTAAAAGTGGGATATATCGTTAAATAAAACAAGATATAATTAGTAACGTCACTTATGTTTTAATTATACAAATGCCACGTTAAAGTCTACTCACGACTGATAAACCAGATCTAGTTTCTTGCTGGTTCTTATCGATGGCCACCCGGTCTGTGGATGTTTTATGAACCGGCGTGGCGGTAGTTTTGACGTTCATAAGCGCCTCCTTAGAGCCAAAATTGAATAAAGTATATTTTGATTTGAATTTGTTTTGACTTCTTCCCTTAGCTCTTTCTAACACCGCGCGTCTCACTCACTCTAAATCTTAACAAGCGCCACATCTAAAGCCTGGACCTGGACTTGAGCCGCTGCCGAGGGGGGCCTAATCTAGTGTGCGGGAGTGAAATTTAGCCCCAGACCACGGCGGCGTGATTTGTGGTTACGCGGGCGTGGGCGTGAGCACGCCCTGTTTGGAGAGACAGGCTGGTACTGATCGTTCACTGCCGTTATTTCATCGGGATGTTGAAGACAGATTCCATCGGCTCTCTTCGCTTCTTAACTTACCAGCTAAAATGTCCGGTCATGTTTCGTTTGAAGGTTCCAATGTGTGTGAAGGAAGAAGAAAATATCGCGAACTCGTTCCTAGATACTTCAAGATTTGTGATACAAAATAATTTATTTACAGATTAAAAAGTATATTATTGTTATGAAATCATGTAATTAAGTTTATTTACAATTTATCAGAGCTTTCAATAATTAACGTTGTTTATATTTTGTGTATGTTTGACCGTCCGTTGTTTTAAAACTGTCGGAATCTAATCCTACAGGTTGTGAGATTTAATTCGATAATAACCTGTAGTACAAAATGTTTAAACGTAAATGATTAGCATTATAGATAGGAGTCGTAGAGGTATGCAGGTGGAGTGTGGACTGTGTGGGCAGGTTCGACAGCGCGGCGGGTATGCAGCCGGCTGCTGTTGCTAGCTAGCGGCTTATCGGTTGCGTGTTGGCGCATCGCGCAACGGTGTTGCGTTCGTTCCGTTAGTGGTGCACGCTTGATGATATTGATCGGCGGCGGCGATGGTGGCGCCGCGACGCGGCCGGCGGCAACAGTGCACGGTGTCCTCGTGCGCTAGCTGTCAAACGCGCGTGACGTAAGTGCTAGGGCGACGCGCACACCGGCACACGATCGCTGTCGGTCGGCCGCGTCGCGTCGCGCAGTACGTTCGTGCAATAGTAAAGGTTCGGTCTCGTCACTGTTACCGTGCGGTGCACGCGCACGCTGCCGTTCGCCGCTACTCAGGTGAGGTTGGGACCGCCGCGGTCCCGGCCGTTCGACGCGGTATTGATCGCATCCCGTCTCATCTGACCGCATCAATGTTTATAAACAGCCGGCTGAATTCATTCGTTCTCTCTTGTTTTTGATACATTTGCCTGACGGCGGACTATTCGGACGGCAGCTCCTGAATGCACCACGACCACCGAGCCACGATCGGATTCAGTGCACGTACGTACGCTTGCACTTGTTTATCCCGACTTTATTTTTGCTTACTGACGACAGCGTTTACGTAGGAACGTGCGGTGAACTCAAACTATACAAAAACAATGTCTGTCTTAAATATATATTTCGCAAACAGTAAAATAAAAAATTCCAATGCATTTTATAAAATTGTCATTTGTCTGTTTGGCGTATGCACATGCTAGGTGTTATATATATGCTGATAGCAAGTTTTGTAACATCAGTGTTATGGTCGTTATAATATATCGTGTAATTGCCGATTGCATAGCCGCAGTACCTGCATTAAATTGCATAACATCTCCAGCTTATTCGGCCGTTGTACTGCCATTTCCATTACATTGAATAACACATAAACCCGAAATCGGTTCTATATGCATTTACGTAATAGTAGGTATTCAATAAATGTACCCATTTTAAAAGAAATCAAACTTTGTTTACAATGCCTAATTAACCTACTTGGATACGTAGACAGGACTAGTAACAGACCTCTATTTTTCGTAAGCGTTTAATTATATTATGGAAATAAATAATAATGGAACATATCCTATGTTACTCCGGGATAATTTGGTTTTTTTATTGAAATAATTTTAAGAATCAGATCGGTGGTTCTCGTGTTTAACTTTTACAAACAAACATTATTACCTCTTGATAATAATAGTGTATAGACTGTTGCGTTCGCAATAATAAAAAGACTTTGTTTTTACTGTCCAACTTAATTTAACGATTTTTTACTATGTACGTTAATCGAGTACTCTAAGAAATCCTTGAAAGAGTATTTAATATAAATGTGGTACATTTCAAGGATGTCTTTGGATATATTACTATGGTATTATTTTAGAGAATGCAACAAACTCCGTATGCAATTTTAGTACTCTCAATGTTTCACATTGTCCCTAGTAAAGGTCGAACGATATGAATAATTTATGAGACTTGAAACATAGTACATTAGTTACCGCATAAAGGTCACACAGTGTTTCAGTTCTCAGACCCAGTTGCATTAATATTTAGATTTAAATAATCATAAATATTCTAAAATTCCTTAACATTCGAAAAATATTTGAGATGCTTTGTGACTTGAGTACTTAGTATTATTAGAAGATTAGCACGAATCCTATTTGTGGTGATTTTTAGGTCAGAATTAATACAGGAATTGTACGTTTATTTCGTTCACCTATCCAGGCAGGATACTAAGCGTAGGACATCCTGTGTTTTGTCTCGATTGCCATGCGCCGGACATGTTATACGACGTACGAAAGTAGAGCGACAAGGCCATCCATTAATTTCTCAATTTATCATCCAGTGTTCTCTGGATAATTTACTTTTCACGGAGTTATTTGAAAGATATTGGATCTTATTGGTATAATTATTTTTTGTATCAATGTTTACCGGACCATCAGGGATCGGTGGTCAGGATGCGATCCACCAACAGATCCAATTTCAAGTGTTTTATGGCTCATCATGTGGTCAAATCCGTGATTAAGGCCTGAATTAGTGGCGAGATGTGTCAAATTTTGATGTACAGATGGTCCGATATAGACTCTGCCTCTTACACGACTCTTCAGCCCCGAAAATCAAACTGTACTAATAAAGTTCAAGAGATAGTTTTTTTTTTGTTTATTTGAACGCGTTTATCACTCTCAGCACAATTCATATTTAACAATTTGTATTTAAGTTTTATAGTTTATTTATTGGGGAGGATTATAAGGTTTCTAACATCACGCTATAACCGTTAGGAGACGAACGATTACAATACAAAGTATAGTTCATAAAGTACGCTATACGAGAACGAGTACCAGCGCTTTAGACGTTGGTAAATTAAAACCGAGTGAAAAGACGAACCACAGTTAGTATGGTAATAAAATCACAAAGAATGATTATAAAGTAATTAATGCATGATACCAATATTATATGTTTCCGATCACATTATTAACGCGTGAAAAAAATGTGATTCGCTTATAGATTGTTGAATTCTTTGTATATTTTTTATTCATCGTTGTCAGCCCGAATTAAAAGTTATGCTCCACTTTTATTCAATGTATAATACTGCTAGGTGGATAGAAAATAAATTAATTGAGACGAAAGCAATGAAAATATGTCGTAAATAATTTTTACGGTGTGTACCGACTTTGAAGACAAAACGTATGCAAATATTACTCCCATTTAAATTGCTTTATTCTCTACTAGCGGATGCCCGCGACTTCGTCTGCGTCGTTTATTATCTTAACAATATATGTTATGGAGAGAGGAACAAAACATAAGCATTATACCGTTTTCCCACTTTTCGACGGAAGAAAACACACATCGCTGAACGCGTAGTGTTTATAAAAATCATACTTTCGTAAAACCTTAATAACTCGAGATAAGGCACAAGTGTCTAAGAATTAAACTAAAAAAAGACCAAA
The DNA here is from genome assembly GCA_015888305.1 of Antheraea pernyi. Classification (NCBI taxonomy): domain Eukaryota; kingdom Metazoa; phylum Arthropoda; class Insecta; order Lepidoptera; family Saturniidae; genus Antheraea; species Antheraea pernyi. The sequence goes on from MU158704.1 coordinate 721,461, forward strand.
ATGTATCCAATAGTTTCTGAGTGATGTGCGCACAACAGCAGACCTCTTATCATTCCATTACATAGTATAAAAAAAGTCCTCTGCCACGTCTGTTTATCTATATGTCTGTCTGTCTGTCTGTTTGCGATAAACTCAAAAACTACTGATCGGATCTTCATACGCTTTTCACCAGTAGAGAGAGTGATTCATGCGGTTTAGATATCATTTATCAAAGTTTTTTTTTATTATAGCGTCCGCCGGGTATGCTAGTTACTTATAATATATACTAGCGGGACCAGCGGACGTTGTCCTGCCTTGATAATAAAAAAAAATCCTAAAGTTTACAGCGCCATCCGCCAATCCGATTGCAAATCTTAACCATTCTTGAATCCACTTGAACACTCACAAAAAATTATGAAAATTTGTCCAGCCGTTTAGAAGGTTCAGTCACATACACGCGGACAGAAGAATTACACATATAAATATATATATATATATATATATATATATAACTCATTTTTTCATTCACTATGTAATATTTGACTTTTACCGTAATGTAGACGATCTTTTATAATTTAATAGAATATTTAAATTATAAAAGAAAATTGAGTTGAGTAGTTTATACACACGTAAGAAAATACGTCAGTTTTTCAAAGTGATAAATAGGTATGACATCAAGATACAAAATCTACTTGAATGTTAAGATTATATTCGTATTAAGTTTATCATCTATCAGTTGTTTTATCAGCTCTATACGACTATTGTAGCTCAGTGGTGCAGCGCTGTGGGAATTACTTACCCGTTGTGTTAAAACAGTACCAACAATGACCGTTAACCTCTTTAGAAAAATACATTGAGAGTATACAATAAAAGGTAATTGGTGTAATCACAGTATGGTCGATCACAATGTGATCAATCACAATGCCGGACCATGTTAGGAAACCCAAAAATGGTTTCTCGTTCCGGTCGTTGAACCTAGGACTTTTTGGTCACAGAACAACTTCTGGACTAATGGGGGCATTTGCCTTGTGAAATCAAGACTGCTTTGAAACGAGCTTTTGTTATGTGACCTAAGCTATTTTATTCTACTACTATTCACGAATTCTATTGTAAGGCTAATTTTATTTGTTTCCAGCGAGGTTGAAAAATAACCAAACGTAATAACTGATACAAATATAATAAGTATTCCAAAATGCTATTTAATTTAATATTTAATTTATTCTAACATTTACACTAGTAATACATAAGTAATATTACGAGATATAATAGAGATTTTGATGAGATAATCATTATATATTATAAAACAGAACTTTCTGCCACGTCTGTCTGTCTGTTCATGATAAACTCAAAAACTACTGAACGGATTTTAATGCGATTTTCACCAGTAGATAAAGTGATTCATGAGTAACGTTTAGATTTCCAGTTTGTCAAGGTTTTGTTTATTATCAGGGCGGGAAAACGTCTGCCGGGCCCGCTAGTATATAATACATAAAGGAATAGTTAGTTCTCTTAATGCCAATATTCATATTTCTTGAATTTAATTAAATAGAATTCTACAGCGGATATACTTGATCTACTTATAACACAAAGATGTTAAAAACTATAGAGATGCTATTGATATTCACATAAAAAAACGAATTTACACTCGCATGTCATTAAAAAGAAAATATCTACGTGTGCAAATGTAAAAAAATAATAATTTTAATGTTTTTGTTGAAAAAAAAAACAAGCTCCTACCTTAAGGCGACCAATTAAGTATAAAAAGGAGAACATTAATTTGTCGATTGGCAACTGTATGCGGAATAAAACTGTATCATCTAAAACTATTCAATGTCTTTAACATAACAGTAAACCTTTCATTGGACTTGTGTACGCTACTATTGTAAAGAGGTAGAGTTTGTATGTTTATTGGAGGTAATCAGATTCTTAACGTTATTTCACTAATATAAAACTATGTTTGCGCTGATTGTTAGCTTTGTAGGTTGTTTTACAATTCGCTCGAACAAAGTCCGCGGGAGATTCCTGGTTATACAAGAGTTTATTAACGGGTTTTTAGTTTGTCATGTACTGTCTTTTATATTTTATTCATAATCTTGTCGAATATATATTTTGTAATATTTGTGGCATGCCATAAAACCTACCTGGAAAGTTCTAACAAATGGGACCAACATTTTGTTACAATAATGAAGTGATCGCTAGATCTTGTAATATTACGAGTATTACTTAGTGGACAACGGGAGTTATAATCTGGAAGACTAGGTAGGACTTTGATAGGTGGTAGAGCCACGTTGAAGCTATTATTGGTTTCACCATGAATGGGTCGGCTCGCCCGGGGTAGTATCACCTGACCCTCAGAAACACCGACGTGAAGTAACAGTGCTTGCATTGTTGCGTTTCGTTCGGTCAGTGAGAGCGCCAAACAGGCTGGTAATGAACTTGCGACTCCCCTGGTGTTGCTAGTGTCTATGGACGGCGGTGATCACTTAACATCAGGTGACCCACCTGTTCGTTTGCCTCCTATGATATAAAAAATACTAGTTGTTAAATATATATATAATAAAAATAAAATAATTTTTAGTATTGTAAAACTACTTTCATTTAAGTTGAACTCTGTTAACAATATTGTTTGTATATATATGATAAAAGAAATGAATGTAAAATTTTGTTTTTATTTGTTGTCAATTTTACGTTCGTCTTATTAACCTGCTTTCACGAGAAGACCCATTGTGAATTGCAGTGTTACATTCATTTCAACTATGACGAACGGTGATCGTTTTGGAATGACCGACTTCAATGTACCAATCACTGGCATTGAATTAGCGATGCACCTTGGCATACACCTTGACATTTAAACGATTTTTAATAGCATCCGTATTTAATTTGTGGTATTTTGATAAAAATGTCTTGATGCATGTACGGTTTTATGAGATCTTATATTTATACATTTACGAATAACTAGCTTTTGCCCTTGGTTTTGCTCTCGTGAATGTACATTTAACTTGTCTTTCGCGAACGGTATTTATATCTGGATGATAACTGCCCTATGTTGTATGTAAATAGGATTGAGTATTATAGGCGTGATAGCGTGAGAAATAAACACATTTTCGTATTTATAGTATTAGTTAGGATTATTGTGTTATTTACGATTACTGACTTTTCGCTATTCATCTATCATTTATATATAATGAAAATACAGTTCCTTTGAGTAGTTTCCTACTTTCCTGAACGGATCGGCATATGACTATGAACAATGGATGCGCAATTTGTTTTAGTTGATTCCAGGCTCCTTATTTTTTGGATGCGATTGTCCCTTTTTTTTTATTAACGTGGGGAAATCCCTTATGAATATGCCACCCTCCCTTTATGTCCGACTCGCACAGACCAAAACCCCACGGTGTACAAACAGACCGTGATTGTTGGGGCGGCAAGGGATCGTACAATGCTAATCAACCGTGTAGAGCCGCCTCGACGGTCCGCCCGGCGGAAGGTCACCGCCGGGCTCCTAACTATAGAGAGGCAGACTGGGTACACACCAGTTGCCTCCCCTCGTCCGCCGGACCTTTGCAATGAGGAGATGGGCCCCCTAGCCCATCCCCTCAGGTCCGACTATGGCCTAATGCGATTGACCCTGCCATTTTTTTATGCCCAACGAAATGACCGGGAATCAGCTACTCACTATAAATTTACATCATTACATAGCATAAAACACAGTCCTCTGCCACGTCTGTTCGCGATAAATTCAAAAATGACTTCATACGGTTTTCAGTAGATAAAGTGATCAATGAGCAACGTTATGGTATATAATTTGTCAAAGTTTTTTTTTTTAATTAGGGCGGGACAACGTTCGCCTTGCCTGCTAGTATACCTATATATAAATATGCCGATACATTATGTATACATAAAATGTATATATACCTATATAAATTTATAATTGAAGATGAAAGGAATTTATCGTATTGTAGAGTCACAATTCACAAAGATACATTGTTTATATAACAAATGGACAAAGTACTCTCTTTTGCAGCGTCAAATAAAATATAACACGAAGCTTTTAATATATAAAACAATGTGGATCGGTCGGATAGTGAAACCTTAGATTGGTTGTCGCTGCTATGATTATTCTGAGAATAACAATATTTAATACCTGGGACGTTTATTTTTCCGTTGAAATGACACCTATGGTTATTTGATTTCGTAACAAAAATCATTTTTATACAGCGGTGGTGTGAACATTTCTATTTGTGCTCGTATTGTTTTCTTTTTGTTCGATCTCATTAAATAAAATAATAAAAGAAATAATTATTAAGCTTCCCAATAAGGGTGGCACGATTTATTTGTGTTTTCAATTAATAAATACATGGCAAATGTTTAATTATAATGAAATTGTATAGAATAAAATTGACAGATTTTTTTTTATATATTTTAGGAGGCAAACGAACAGGTGGGTCAGCTATTGTTAAGTGATCACCACCGTCCATAGACACTTGTAACACCAGAGGAGTCGCAAGTGCCTTGTCAGCCTGTGTTTGGGGGGAGGGGGAGGGAGGTGGGTTGAGAGGGGACGTGGAAGGGGGAAGGGGAGGGGGCCTCCGGCGCTCTCACTGGCCGAACGAAACGCAACAATGCAAGCACTGTTACTTCACGTCGGTTTTCTGTGAGAGGGTGGTACTACCCCGAGCGAGCCGACCCATTCATGCTGAAACCAGTAATAGCTTCTGCGTAGCTTTTTTTTTTCGAACTGACTAGTCTATTGACCAAGCAAGGTCTTAACAGCGTCACCGGACTACTCAGCGTGGTTCTACCACCTACACCTACACCTTCGTAATATAATTGCGTAGAATAGAAAAGTTACTATTCATGATAACTTTAATTAATGAGATTTTTGTTCTTTGTTTAGTACGTATTATCGTTTCACATGATGTGCTAATATTGAACAAGTTTATTAAATTAATTTTCAACCATTCATCCTCATCATCCAAATTTTAGAAAGAGATATATAAATTTATTCACTGTTATTATTTTGGAAATATTGGGTTGTTCGTATTAAACGTTCTAATTCGATAATGTAATAAAGAATTAATAAGTACGCCTTGTGACACGCGTGTCACAGATTCGCCAACGCTGTATTAACGTTTTTTTTTTTTTAAATTTTTAAACTCGAACTGACTACGCTATTGACACTGCAGGGTCTTCACAGCTTCACCGGACTACAGAGCTGTATTAACGTGATGTTTCTATTATGACTATTGTCCTGATAAATACACCCTACTCGTTGACATATAAAAACCCAAGACGCACAGTCTCGAATAAAATTAGCGCTCAAAACTGGCCTCAAAAACTCCCCGATATACACACGTGGTTATAGTTATGCGATAAACTTATGATTTTGCAAATTCTACCTTACCTGAATGACTTAAAGTTGTTTTTACAAGGACGCAAGCGACGCGAGATTATTTGAAATGACTGCATAACCCAAAATGATGAACTCATTTTTGTGTGCCGTCTGGGAGACGTTAAGTGTGCATCTTGGGTTTTTGTATATTAATGACCCTACTATGTTATCGGGAATTGAATATTTTTTGGTTTTATTATTGAAAATTAATATTCAATAATATATTATCAACCACAATAAACGTAGGAATTGTATTTATAACCTTTTAAATAATTAATTATGTAATCTTGAAGAGATAAGTAGGTATATGAATTATAAATGCTTACATTCAGAAAGTACATTATCTACTGTAATATGGGTCATCGCATTTGCCGTGCCCGTTCAGCATTAATATCTTTGTAGGTAATATGTTTACCTATAATACACAGTATACATTCGTTAAAACAGTTACGCTTGTGCATTTTGCACGGATCAAATAAGTTTATTCGTTCAGTCTAGTTTCAAACATTTGTATGAAAGCTTCTCAAGAAGTGGTATCGTTTTTCCGAATAGTAAATGTTTACTGCTTGATTGATATTATAATAATGTATGTTATCATAAGGTTCTGTATAGCAAGTTTTGTACTTTCGTGGTTGTCCGATGGATGAAGGTTTATGTTCGTATTAGGTTATTCGCGTCCATCGACAAGAAGGATATTTAAAACGAATCACTTTCTCAATGCAGAACAGGTATAATTTTCTTAATTGTCAAAAAAAAATAACAATAATATATACGTCCTTTTGACATATAACCTAAGCGCGGTAATATGGCCTTTTTGCATTTGACACGAGAAATGTTTGAGATTAAACTGAACATAAAAAGATGTTTAGTTCACAAACAGTTATAAGAAATTAGTTACCGCCTGCGACTTCACCTGAATCGAGTTATAATATAAAAATCAATAACAACAAAATGTAGTGTAGTACCAGCTGGTAGTGGGGTATAGTAAAATAGTAGGCACGAAAGCCTTCTCCATGAAAAACACTTCGGTGAACCAATTTTCAGGGAGTTCAGTCGAACGGTGTTGAAGTTCATCGATCTCAGACACACCGACATCAATTTGTATATAGATAGAAGATACAGTAGAATAGAAGTATGTACAATGTACCAGTTGATGTACGCGAGTATAAACTTGCTTTACTTGGAAAGATTCTTTCTTGTTCTTTAATTGTTAATTCAAAAAATCTTATTCAAGTGATGAGGTATATATAATACGGCTTTTAGATTTAAAGGTTCAGGAATTGTTCACAAACGACTTAGGTTTATTTGATGCGAGAACTATGAACGTTTTTTTGAAAAATATATCATGACTACGACATAATGGATGTAAAAGGTATTGTAATAATCGACTGTCTACGCCATTAGCAACCACCGTGAAAATCGATGGCTAAGCAACAACCGATGTTTCCGGCATCTCGGGTTCCTTTCTCAATTTTATGCGTTATCATTTTCGGCTATAATGTCATAAGTATCTAAGTTTTAAAAAAAAGTCTTTACTAAACAATAAATTACTTCTATCAGACATTACTAAAACGTATATTCGCCACGTTCTTGCATAGTTTTCTTTTAAATTTAAAATAATCGTGTAACGATTCATTCTGTACCTTTCCTTAAGAAGAGGGTTTTGCTCAGGAAAAGAACATATATTGGTATTATTAATCTACCTAGTTGGGTACTAAATTCTGTGAAAAACTTTTGATGTAATTAATTATACATTTAATGATAATTGTTGAAAAATTATACATGAAATGAAAGGTGATTAAATGTACACTACAATTTTATTTACATTATTCGGAATGCCCTCCCCAATTTAACCGACGCGGCCAGTAAGGATCGTAGCACGCGCTACACTCATATCTACTTCTGCCGCTGCTTTAACTTTAGATGCTCGAAGCAACTCCAAATTGTGATGAGGTTTAGCGCAAACATTCTCCTCCGTATCTTGTAATCCATTGGGTTCAAATCTGGACTAGATAGATAGAATAGGGCCAATATTCATGCCATATGAAGTCAATTCCATGTACGGTCAGCCAGTTTTACGTGATTCTGCTGGAATATCCTAGTGTCCGTTTTCGAATATTGTTTGGGAAAGAGGTTCCACTATGTCTGTATATGGTGGTATGTTGATACACAACAGCACTGGTTTTCGTACTCTTTCACAGAAACACTTCTTAGTTAAGCCTGAGTATGAGAATCCAAGTCAAATCATGAATGACGATGACGATGCTCGTTTCTTCTGGACATACACCTTACTATTTTGTTTGTTACAAATTTATTCAATGTTATGTATTTTTTTACCGCGTACTGCCGTAACAAAGTCCGGAATCTTTCTAGCTTTTTTTCAACGTCCGAATAAAGTCTATTATTATTAAGATAAGTTCGTAGTCCTAGGTCTTTATTTAACACTTTGGGCCTACTTAGCCTTACTTACGCACAGGATTTCGTTGTATTCGTGGTGTCACAGCTTTCACGATCGTTGGGTTCTTAACTGTTCAAGGGTGGCCGCTCCTCTTACGGTCTTCAGAGCTTGAATCTTCAGGGTACCATTTGATAGTTCGATAAACAAATCGTAGTATTATTTTCAGTTTTTGCAGAATGCTGAAAATCTCTGTTGGTGCTTAACCACGGCGCGGCGGTGCAACACGATACCGTAACACATTTTTCTTTATACGATCATTTAATTACTGAGAATGAATGAAAATGGATCTCTTTTTTATATTGGGAAAGCGCAAACGTTCTCTTTTCAAAATTAGTCGAAGTATATCTGGTCAGTATTCGAAAATTAAAAATAATAAGGTTGTCACAGTACTTAACCCCACTACTACAAGTATACCACATGTAAATAAAATTGACGTGACCGATGTTTATCAAGGCTAATCTACGCGATATATGAACAAGATGGGTTTAACTTTAACAACCTTAACCAGACTTTAACAGACGGATAACTTTTCATGTTAATATTAATATCCTTATGCTTTTCGATAGCGACTAAACAGTAATGACAAAATTACAATTCAAAAAATAAAAAAACAGTCGAACTTGAATCTAGATATGACATGTAATGCCTATGAAATAACATAACCATATTTACTACAGCTACATTGCAGATATCAGCTAATTTTGTTGTATGCAAAATATCTCACTACGTTGTCCAAGGACTTTTGTTAAAATATAATATTTCCTGTTGTTCTTGTAACAGACGCGAATTTAAAATATTCTATTCTTTAATTCAAATTGTGATAAATAAAGTCTATAGTGTATTAAATAAAATGTAAAACAAATACAAATATTAGAACTTAAGTTACCGTTTCCGTATTTACGCAGTTATTCTAAATCACAATACGTATGCAATAGGCTGTTACGATATGCAATTATAATGCAGTGTACCGTTATTGTTACAAATTTATATCCCGTTTAAGTCAATGATTTAAATCAATAAACAATTTAAGTGCTTCACCGTATGTTTAAATTATGTAAAGATACACATAACAAGAGGAGGTATAGTCAAAATACAGTTGCTTTAAAACTATCCGAAACTTGAATGGATGTGCTTTACTAACTCGTTTGACGTTACGTTGTTGCGGAAGCGAAATAAAAACAAATCGTCGGAAACGAAGAATAATAAATCGAAGTCCGATATATACGTTTCAGTGTTACAGTTTGATACGGTGGAATTAACTTTTGTCGGAGTACAATACCACTTAATTATAAATACTGTTTACAGACATGGTTAATTCTTTACTTTTTTAAATTATTTAAGCTTAATGTCACAGTCGAATCTATAAAAATCAAATATTGTTGTATGTATGTAGAAATTAAAGGATTTTGGAGATAGAACAATTACGATAAGTACCTGAACCGTTGTAGTTACATGAAAACGTTCCTAGGAACATCTAAATACATTTTCACTTTAAAAAAATATACATAACGCACGGAGTTATGTACATATATACAGTATACACAGTATACATATGACTCACGGGAAACGTGCGGTGACGATGATGCGAGTTTCACGCTTTTTGTTCACCCAAAAAATACACATATATACACAGGTATACATATAGCTCATGGAAAGCGTTCGGTGACGATGACGCGAGTACCATGATTTTTATTTATCCAAAAAAATACTCAACGTGCCTAAAGAAGTTTTCACTTCATTAAAATGTACAGTCAAAAAGAAATTGGGTAATTTAAATAAAAAATTATGTTTCTTATAATAATCAAAACACTCTATTGAACTTTCAAAAATTAGAGCACTAGTAGATACGTGAGGAACCGAAAAAACTTGTCCAATACATTTCGTAGCAAATCATTGTCACCCTTACTACCACCTGCAACAAATCTACCCTATATGCTTACATGTAGTTTATAAGTATGTATCGTAAACTTATTGTTCTCATTTTTAGAAATAAAATATTTTGCGAAACGTTATCACATTATATAACTAAACCTTTAATCTTGTGTAAAAACGAATATCGTATATAAAGTAAAAAAAAAAATTATCGAACATCTGTTAATTCACACGTAATAATATCAAAATAATAAATACTACTCTACATTGCTTAAACATTCACGTGCTATTTATTATAAGCAGTATCGGATATCTACTGTAATCGAAATTAAATAATATGTATTAATAAAATATTTAGAAATAAAATGTAAATATAACAAAAATGCTATACAAAATAATATATTTAATCTATATATCATTACATAGTATAAAACAAAGTCCCCTACCGCGTCTGTCTGTCTGTCTGTTCGCGATAAACTCAAAAACTACTGAATGGATTTTTATGTGGTTTTCACCAGTGAATAAAGTGATTCATGGGGAAGGTTTTGATATATAATTTGTCATGGATTTTTTTATACTCAGGGCGGGACAGCGTCTGCCGGGCCCGCTAGTTTATAATAAAATATTAAATAAACGAAAGCTGTACATTAAATATATGTATTTGAAAGAAAATAGTGCAGTGTATTTTTATCGATGATAGAGGATACATTTCATTTGAAATTTATGAAGATGTTAAAGTTTATACATAGTAAAACATTTAGAAAGCATTTCTATACGTTTTTTTATATATAAACAAAGTAGCAAACAATGAAATCTAAACATATAAATTAAACTGAAGCGTCTGTTGTTTGGCTACGGGAATATGCAAAGACTGAGGAACCAATTTTGATAATACTTTTACTGGTAGATAGTGGACTTTCAAAGGATTATCTATACTAGCTGGCCAAGCAGACGTTGCCCTATTCTAAAAAAAAAAAAATCGAATCGGATCACAGCGTCACCTAATGTTTTCAATTATGAATCTAACCCATTCAGGGGCCCACTCAAATACACACACAAACAATTTCATCAAAATCGATGCAGCCATTTATGAGGAGTTCCGTCACATTCTCACGTACAGAGGAATTTTTATAAAGATAAAAATTAATTGCCAAATGTTTGTAAGCAAATCACAACAAAACGACTGCGCCTGTTTGGCTTATTATTTTTTGCCTGAGTTTGTAATTTTTAGAATATGGTTTGTATAAAAGAAAATATGAAATACCGAATAAAATGAAAAATTCAGATAAAAAATCTACATATAAAAAAGTGAATGAGTGAGTGAAAACGAAGACAGTAGAGAGATCTTAGATTTTCATTGCCTTCATCAAACATTGATAGAATTGACAGATTGACCTTCAGTTACTCACATGCCATTTTATTTAATTATGTAGGGGCCTCGGCATCACGTCGGTGCCTATAATGTAAGAGCCTAGACTTACTCGGAGAGCGTCATAATAAGACTTGGAATGCGTAAAATAGACTGTTTCATTTTAATTCCTTATATGGTATTTATACGCACAAGAGATCGTTCAATTGTTTGAATGACGTTTTTTTTTTCTTTATATCGTCCTTTTATATCATATATCATATTAAGTGATCACCGCCGTCCATAGACACTAGCAACAGGAATCACAAGTGCGTTGCCAGCCTGTGTTTGGAGGGAGGATTGGGAGGCCGGAAGGGGAAGGGGAAGGGGAAGGAGAGGTGGGCCTCCGGCGCTCTCACTGACCGAACGAGACGTAAGCACTGTTACTTCACGTCGGTGTTTCTGTGAGAGGGTAGTAGCACCCCGGGGGAGCCGACCCATTCATGCTGAAACCAGTAATAGCTTCAGCGTGGCTCTACCACCTATATCATATTCAATTTACAATAAATTCAAACGTTCAGCCTGTTCGCCAAAGAGGATGATATCATCGTTCTCGTTAGCACACCCTTGTAAAGCTAGGGCGGTAAATTAGTTTAAGATACAAATCATTATGTTAATTAACACACTTAATCTGTAAAATGTTTATAATAACGAGCTTAATTATAATATTAATAAGCTATAATAACGATGTTATCTATTACAAATGCGAAATCATGTTTGTTTGTTACGCTTTTGCTTTTTCGCTTACATGTTGTCAGCAGTATAGAAAAGGATATACCTTTCATATAAACCAGTTCACTGTTCCCGAGAGATAGATCAAATCTATGTTAATACGGGCAAAGCCGCGAGAAAAAGCTAGTAAAGAATTAAACACAACTTACAATTACTCTAAATAAGTCCCATAGTTCCCGTGACAAAATTGCTACAGTCACGTTAGATTTACATTTTTATTACATGTATAGATAGACGATAGATACAATAACTTTAGATAGATTGAACCGATTTTAATGAAACAAAGACTAAAAGTTACTGATGTTTTATCATATATGTATAATATTGTATAGACATTCCCCAGGAAGTCACGTAATATAAACTTGTATAGGCTGTTTATTACCAAAAAACAAAAAAAATACAATTTTTTCTTAAAATTGATAAAAAGCAAATATAAGCAAGATAATGATACAAATTTACGTGGGCGAAGACGCAGATTTTATCTAGTTCATTGTAACAAATGTGGTTTCTTTATTCTCTGACACGATATTACGTTATTATTCCTGTGTTTAATTACGTCATCAGAGAATAGATTCAGTAATTTGTAATAAACTCATTTGTGTTAAAATCATCTACAACATAACAGCATTTTTTTAAAGAGAATTAATTGGTTCATGAGATTAGAGAAAAACTTATAATTGAAATAGCATTCGTAGATATAATATGACAATTGTTGATCATGTCTATGTGTGAGTTTTATTTTATTGAACAAGGACATATATCGTTCAAGTAATGCTCGGTATGATAAAACGATCCGAAATTTCCTACTATATTCTATGAATATACATTTATAAACAACTACTATCGAACTTTCAAAGGTCAGCTATGATGTGTCATTGAAATATTATTGTGTTGCTTTAGATTTTGTATGAGTCATTACATTAATGCACGTTTTTAACGTACTTTTTACATACGATAATTTAAAGAGTTTTTTGTTCTTTATTAAAGTATTCTACGGGATCTAAATATATTTTTAGTTGCTTCAAACTTTATTATGATTAGCAGAACATAAGTTTAATTGAACTCGTGTTACGATTATATTTTTAGTCTATTTGTATGATGATATATCGAAATACTTTTAACAAATATATTCTTTATTCCTTTTGAAAATATTACACGTTCACGTATAATGGTATGACCCTAAAGATAAGTCTCGACAGGATTGACTTTATCTCGTGTTATTCTCTGAAGTTTAACGAACTAATGTACTCAGAAGTAACAAAGGCACGGTGTCGTCTTTAGCCGACGTTCATACTAATACAATGGTGTTATTAGATTATTGTCCACCTTTTACTTATTATTAATACATCACGTATTGCCGAATCGGTATTGAAAAGAATATTTTAAAGTATATTTTTTAAATTAGAAAATTAATTAATAATTATGTCATATAAAAGCAGAAGTAGCAGTATGCACATTCATTAAATGTTATTTCTGATGACAATGTGTCTGTATCAATCACTACTTAAAAATAAGTTACAGCTGTTGATATATAATAACATAGAGTAACAAACCCGTGAGTAGTTAAAGAGGTTTCATAATTCTATGTATAATAAGGTTATCCTATACTATTGAATAGAGTCCTTGATATTCTTAAAGGTGGATATAATTGAAATAATGATAATCCCAAATGATATATATATATATGATAAGAAGATATAGATATATATATATATATATATACAGATTATTATATATATATAATTATATATACTATTTAAAAGTGCTAAGAGTGCTAACACGGCCTCTCTATATATATATATATATATCTTCTTATCATTAATCAATAAAGAACTTGTGAAGGGATATATGAACGTCATACCTACAGTAGTCACAAAAATCATGCATACATAAGGAATCATTTTGTTGTATGCTATTTGCTGATGGTATTGTTCTTGTTAGAGAAATGCTGTCTAGGTCAGCAGTCCAGTAGAGTGGACAGGAGAAATGGTGAGAAAATTGGATAATGTTGGTTTAAAGATTAGGAGGATAAAAATTTAAACTATTTTCTGCGACTTCGTGCGTCTATCCAGTTTTTTTCATATAGCCTTATATAGTGTATTCTTACTAGCCTGCTTCAATAGTATCTCGGTTCATTGATCCAAAACGATGTTGACATAGACAAGGACGTGAGGAATAGGATAAATGCAGGGTGGATGAAGTGACGAAAGGTGTCGGGAATAGCTTGTGGTCCATGAACGCCGTTAACACTCAAGAAGAAGGTGTATAAAACTACTGTAAAACCACTCGTGATGTATGGATCTGAGTACTAGACTACGAAAGAGACTGGTGACTCTGACTGAGGATGAAAGAGAATATGAGAAAAGACTGCCTATGGCAGAGGTGCGAATGTTAAGATGGATGTGTGGTGTAACCGAGTGAATAAGATTAAGAATGAGTATATCAGAAGAAATTTAGATATTGCACCGGTGACAGAGAAGCTTAGTAATATATAAGCATGGTACGAGCTTGCCATGAAAGAGAGGCTGGATATGTAACTAGAAAAGTGTTGAGTATGAAGTTGAAAGGATATAGGAATAGAGGAAGACCGAATAATTGTGTAATATAAAACCGTGTATCAATGGTATGAATTCTGAAATGACATCTGATAGAGGAGAGTGGAAGAAGGTAATATGTTGTGCTCACTCTACTAAGGTGGGAGAAAAGTAGGAAGATGATACAATACTCACAAAAACAATCACAGTAGTTTTTGACATTATTAATAAAAATAAATTTAAAGCTAGGATATATAAATTCTCTCATAAACTATTGAAGAATAGAAAATAAACACCAGAAATATACTTTAACGTAAACATGTCTTATGTTTATATTTTTGTGGAAATTTTAACGTAACTGTAATGGATATAAAGCTTATAATAACGACTTGTCGCAGACGTACGTGTGTGTTCGACAGGTCACCGATGTTAATCCTGACAAACAGGAATTGGAATATAACGTAAATTTGCCACGAATTCTAGATTCTACATTTTTATTGTTGTGTCCATATAAATGTTAATGAGCTTCAGGATTATCTATTTATACAAAAACATCAATAAAGGTTTAGGTAGGTTACACAGTTCGATGTGTTTGTCAAAACAGTTTGAAACATCTTTTATGTAAATTAATTATTCGTAAACACCCACGACACAGCAAAATCAATGTCATAATAGAATATTGTTGAAATTTGGTATTGTTAGTTATAATTTTATTTTACATAATTATTTAATTCCAATTCATATTTCTATCTTTTATTTTGTTTGTATTTATAATTATAAACGAGCATATACACATAAATAACTATAATATATAAGGTTAAGGGTGAGTATACCAAAGGAAGTGTGAAATTAAACCAGTGACAGGCAAGTTGTAGGTAATAAGTTAGCATGGTATGGGTATCAATGAGGAGAGACGAAAGTCATGTAACTAGAAACGGATATATAAGTAGAAGAGCGAAAAAGTAAGGATAGATTGTCTGAAAAATTATGTGTGTACAAAAAGGTGTGAATACTGACATGACATCTCACGTCTGATAGCTTGGAAGGGAAAACATGTTGTGCCAACCCTTTTTTTTTATGGATACGCCACCCTCTCGGGGGAGAGAGTGGGTTATGTCCGACTCGCACGGACTAAAACCCCACGGTGTACCGTCCGCCGCATGGTAGGGGCGGCCAGGGATCGAACCTGCTGTCTACCTGAGAAACCGCCCCTGCAGCAGCCTGGCGATTGAACGCCAGGCTTCGTCCTACTATAGAGAGACTACTGGGTACACAACCAGTCGTCTCCCCTCGTCGGCCTCACCTGTGCAATGAGGAGATGGGTCCCCCGACCCATCTCCTCAGGTTCGGCTCGGAACCTAACCTAACCTAACCTAACCTAACCTAACCTAAACTAACCTAACCTAACCTAACCTAACCTAAACTAACCTAACCTAACCTAACCTAACCTAAACTAACCTAACCTAACCTAACCTAACCTAAACTAACCTAACCTAACCTAACCTAACCTAAACTAACCTAACCTAACCTAACCTAACCTAAACTAACCTAACCTAACCTAACCTAACCTAAACTAACCTAACCTAACCTAACCTAACCTAAACTAACCTAACCTAACCTAACCTAACCTAAACTAACCTAACCTAACCTAACCTAACCTAAACTAACCTAACCTAACCTAACCTAACCTAAACTAACCTAACCTAACCTAACCTAACCTAAACTAACCTAACCTAACCTAACCTAACCTAAACTAACCTAACCTAACCTAACCTAACCTAAACTAACCTAACCTAACCTAACCTAACCTAAACTAACCTAACCTAACCTAACCTAACCTAAACTAACCTAACCTAACCTAACCTAACCTAAACTAACCTAACCTAACCTAACCTAACCTAAACTAACCTAACCTAACCTAACCTAACCTAAACTAACCTAACCTAACCTAACCTAACCTAAACTAACCTAACCTAACCTAACCTAACCTAAACTAACCTAACCTAACCTAACCTAACCTAAACTAACCTAACCTAACCTAACCTAACCTAAACTAACCTAACCTAACCTAACCTAACCTAAACTAACCTAACCTAACCTAACCTAACCTAAACTAACCTAACCTAACCTAACCTAACCTAAACTAACCTAACCTAACCTAACCTAACCTAAACTAACCTAACCTAACCTAACCTAACCTAAACTAACCTAACCTAACCTAACCTAACCTAAACTAACCTAACCTAACCTAACCTAACCTAAACTAACCTAACCTAACCTAACCTAACCTAAACTAACCTAACCTAACCTAACCTAACCTAAACTAACCTAACCTAACCTAACCTAACCTAAACTAACCTAACCTAACCTAACCTAACCTAAACTAACCTAACCTAACCTAACCTAACCTAAACTAACCTAACCTAACCTAACCTAACCTAAACTAACCTAACCTAACCTAACCTAACCTAAACTAACCTAACCTAACCTAACCTAACCTAAACTAACCTAACCTAACCTAACCTAACCTAAACTAACCTAACCTAACCTAACCTAACCTAAACTAACCTAACCTAACCTAACCTAACCTAAACTAACCTAACCTAACCTAACCTAACATAACCAAACCTAACCTAACCTAACCGAACCCAACCAAACCTAACCTAACCTAACCTAACCAAACCTAACCTAACCGAACCTAACCTAACCTAACCTAACCCAACCTAACCTAACCTAACCTAACCTAAACTAACCTAACCTAACATAACCTAACCTAACCTAACCTAACCTAAACTAACCTAACCTAACATAACCTAACCTAACCTAACCTAACCTAAACTAACCTAACCTAACCTAACCTAACCTAAACTAACCTAACCTAACCTAACCTAACCTAAACTAACCTAACCTAACCTAACCTAACCTAAACTAACCTAACCTAACCTAACCTAACCTAAACTAACCTAACCTAACCTAACCTAACCTAAACTAACCTAACCTAACCTAACCTAACCTAAACTAACCTAACCTAACCTAACCTAACCTAAACTAACCTAACCTAACCTAACCTAACCTAAACTAACCTAACCTAACCTAACCTAACCTAAACTAACCTAACCTAACCTAACCTAACCTAAACTAACCTAACCTAACCTAACCTAACCTAAACTAACCTAACCTAACCTAACCTAACCTAAACTAACCTAACCTAACCTAACCTAACCTAAACTAACCTAACCTAACCTAACCTAACCTAAACTAACCTAACCTAACCTAACCTAACCTAAACTAACCTAACCTAACCTAACCTAACCTAAACTAACCTAACCTAACCTAACCTAACCTAAACTAACCTAACCTAACCTAACCTAACCTAAACTAACCTAACCTAACCTAACCTAACCTAAACTAACCTAACCTAACCTAACCTAACCTAAACTAACCTAACCTAACCTAACCTAACCTAAACTAACCTAACCTAACCTAACCTAACCTAAACTAACCTAACCTAACCTAACCTAACCTAAACTAACCTAACCTAACCTAACCTAACCTAAACTAACCTAACCTAACCTATATATATATATATATATATCTTCTTATCATTAATCAATAAAGAACTTGTGAAGGGATATATGAACGTCATACCTACAGTAGTCACAAAAATCATGCATACATAAGGAATCATTTTGTTGTATGCTATTTGCTGATGGTATTGTTCTTGTTAGAGAAATGCTGTCTAGGTCAGCAGTCCAGTAGAGTGGACAGGAGAAATGGTGAGAAAATTGGATAATGTTGGTTTAAAGATTAGGAGGATAAAAATTTAAACTATTTTCTGCGACTTCGTGCGTCTATCCAGTTTTTTTCATATAGCCTTATATAGTGTATTCTTACTAGCCTGCTTCAATAGTATCTCGGTTCATTGATCCAAAACGATGTTGACATAGACAAGGACGTGAGGAATAGGATAAATGCAGGGTGGATGAAGTGACGAAAGGTGTCGGGAATAGCTTGTGGTCCATGAACGCCGTTAACACTCAAGAAGAAGGTGTATAAAACTACTGTAAAACCACTCGTGATGTATGGATCTGAGTACTAGACTACGAAAGAGACTGGTGACTCTGACTGAGGATGAAAGAGAATATGAGAAAAGACTGCCTATGGCAGAGGTGCGAATGTTAAGATGGATGTGTGGTGTAACCGAGTGAATAAGATTAAGAATGAGTATATCAGAAGAAATTTAGATATTGCACCGGTGACAGAGAAGCTTAGTAATATATAAGCATGGTACGAGCTTGCCATGAAAGAGAGGCTGGATATGTAACTAGAAAAGTGTTGAGTATGAAGTTGAAAGGATATAGGAATAGAGGAAGACCGAATAATTGTGTAATATAAAACCGTGTATCAATGGTATGAATTCTGAAATGACATCTGATAGAGGAGAGTGGAAGAAGGTAATATGTTGTGCTCACTCTACTAAGGTGGGAGAAAAGTAGGAAGATGATACAATACTCACAAAAACAATCACAGTAGTTTTTGACATTATTAATAAAAATAAATTTAAAGCTAGGATATATAAATTCTCTCATAAACTATTGAAGAATAGAAAATAAACACCAGAAATATACTTTAACGTAAACATGTCTTATGTTTATATTTTTGTGGAAATTTTAACGTAACTGTAATGGATATAAAGCTTATAATAACGACTTGTCGCAGACGTACGTGTGTGTTCGACAGGTCACCGATGTTAATCCTGACAAACAGGAATTGGAATATAACGTAAATTTGCCACGAATTCTAGATTCTACATTTTTATTGTTGTGTCCATATAAATGTTAATGAGCTTCAGGATTATCTATTTATACAAAAACATCAATAAAGGTTTAGGTAGGTTACACAGTTCGATGTGTTTGTCAAAACAGTTTGAAACATCTTTTATGTAAATTAATTATTCGTAAACACCCACGACACAGCAAAATCAATGTCATAATAGAATATTGTTGAAATTTGGTATTGTTA
Organism: Antheraea pernyi; assembly: GCA_015888305.1. Lineage (NCBI taxonomy): Eukaryota > Metazoa > Arthropoda > Insecta > Lepidoptera > Saturniidae > Antheraea > Antheraea pernyi. The sequence goes on from MU158704.1 coordinate 740,858, forward strand.
GTTATAATTTTATTTTACATAATTATTTAATTCCAATTCATATTTCTATCTTTTATTTTGTTTGTATTTATAATTATAAACGAGCATATACACATAAATAACTATAATATATAAGGTTAAGGGTGAGTATACCAAAGGAAGTGTGAAATTAAACCAGTGACAGGCAAGTTGTAGGTAATAAGTTAGCATGGTATGGGTATCAATGAGGAGAGACGAAAGTCATGTAACTAGAAACGGATATATAAGTAGAAGAGCGAAAAAGTAAGGATAGATTGTCTGAAAAATTATGTGTGTACAAAAAGGTGTGAATACTGACATGACATCTCACGTCTGATAGCTTGGAAGGGAAAACATGTTGTGCCAACCCTTTTTTTTTATGGATACGCCACCCTCTCGGGGGAGAGAGTGGGTTATGTCCGACTCGCACGGACTAAAACCCCACGGTGTACCGTCCGCCGCATGGTAGGGGCGGCCAGGGATCGAACCTGCTGTCTACCTGAGAAACCGCCCCTGCAGCAGCCTGGCGATTGAACGCCAGGCTTCGTCCTACTATAGAGAGACTACTGGGTACACAACCAGTCGTCTCCCCTCGTCGGCCTCACCTGTGCAATGAGGAGATGGGTCCCCCGACCCATCTCCTCAGGTTCGGCTCGGTTATGGGAGGGGGCGAGTGTTCCTCCTCCCCCTCCTTCCTGCTCTCCTTTGGCGGAGAGGGCCACTTTGCGGATCTTCCTCGCGGGCCCTCTCCGCCGCCTCCTTCTGCGAGATGACTTCCTCGCAGAAGGAGGCCACAGCAGTCCATCCCTCCTCGCTGCCGAGCATGGCCGAAACCACGCCCGGCAGCGAGAAATCGTTCCCTACCGCCGCAGCCAGGGTGCGGCGCTGATCGTCCCACGCCGCACACTCAGAGAGAGTGTGCTGCGCGGTATCCGTCTCAGCGCCGCACTCGTGACATGTGGCGGTGGGCTCCCTGCGCGCTATCCGGTGCAGGTACCAGCCGAAGCATCCGTGCCCGGTCAGCACCTGCACCAGACGATACGTCAGGGAGCCCCAGTCCCTATTCACCCACCCGGACAGGACCGGACGGACGGCGTCAATGGTATATCTTCCGTAACGCTCGTCCGCCAGGTCCCGCCCCCACCTCTCTAATTGCTCGCTGCGGGCTCTCGCCCGCAACGCAGCAATCTCCCTGGGAGCCGGAGGTTGCCCTCGGGATTTCCCTGCCGCCGCATAGTTGTATACGGCGGCAAGAACTTCCGCCTCCAGCTCCCAAGGAAGAGAGCCCGCGAGCACCATGGCCGCCGCCGAGGACACCGTTCGGTACCCGCGGATTTCCCTCAACGCCACTGTGCGCTGTGCTTTGCGCAGCACTCGAACATTCGTGGCGCTGAGGGAGTCCACCCACAACGGTGCCCCATAGGCGGCCATGGCTCTCACCACCCCTGCATACAGACGGCGGCAGGCAGCGCCCGGCCCTCCCGTGTTCGGGAGAAGGCGGCCGAGCGCCGCCGCCGCCCCTACTATACGCGGTCCGAGCCCCTTGAAGTGGGGCTCGAACCGCCAGCGCCCGTCCAGGGCCAACCCTACTTAGGTGGTAAAGGGTAAGAAGATGATGACGATTAGGTTATATATATATAAGTTTATTTCGTGTAACTCGAAAACGGCTCTAACGATTTGGATTAAATTTTATATTTATATTAGATTTTACTTTTTAAGTTTATCTATATAGTTGTCTTTGCGAAAAAAACGCGAGTTAACGTTAAAAAAACACATTTTTTAAAACAACTATTTTTATAAAGCTTATGACATATATCTTCATCTCGTAAATTTTTGTGGTACTTGCATAATTGCCAATGGATGATAACTTACTAGTTACTCAATATTTTGTGAGATGGCGCTACATGACATTATGCGAATACGAATACGTTCATCTTTCATCCAATAGTAACAATGTAATTATCGTGTTAACCAATCCAGCGAAGTTCGAACGCCCGGGTAATATATTTTAAACACGAATTGTACAATTAAAATATTGCTTGAAAGTTAGAGTTGTAAATATTGACGGTTATAAATGCAAATATTTATAACTCTTTATTTAAAAATCTCGAGTTACAAGTCTACGTAATTAAGGATTGTTATAGATTAATGAATGTTGATAATTACAGTGAATTGCATAACGAATACATGAGGATAATTACACTATTAACGTTTCATGATTTAACGGTAAAGTCATGATTGACCTGTGTTATTTTGGCGTAATATTAAAACGAACACAAACATAATATATGGTAATAATAAAACACAGATAAGCAGTTCTGCAGGTAAAACCCAAATAGAAAATATAATTTAAGAAGCTTACACAGCGCATTCTATGTTTCTGACAGATTTTATAATATGAGAGTGTTTCCACGTTAACCGATATTGTAAATGAAAGCATCTTCGATAAATATGTACGTACCTATGTTAAACGATAATGCTTTAACGAGTTCACACAGAGTGTTTGTTACGTCATAATCAGACGGTACAAGTCGATCGGGCCATTTTTCCGAATTAAAATAGTAAGCATCGTTAAAAGAAATAATTGGTATTTTTAGCCAATCTCTCTGTAGACGTTACAATTACAAGGTCGATGTAACTTTTTTAGCTTATGAAATGTGAAGAATTTTTCTAGATAGAACAAATGCGTAAATTGAAATATAACTCGATGATATTTCAATAGGCATGAAATACATTTATAAAAAGATTATTTGAGTTGTTTCAATGAGGTAGAAATAGAATTTCAAACATTTGACAAATTCAAGTGACATTTCAGGAAGAGTATAAATAAATTACATGATCTATTTATTTTAGATGATGCTGTCCATCATTACGGGATATATAGGTCAGTCTTATTTTTAAAACATGTGGGTCAGTAGGTATGGGATAAGTTTGAAAGTCAGGAATTCGATTAAGTTTTTTCTTAAACATATAATGAAATTGTTAGAGTACATCGAATATCTTATCTAAATATATAAAAATCCAGTGTCACGATGTTTGTACACGATTAACTCTGAAACTACTCAACCGATCTTCATAAAAGTTGGCATTTATGTATAATTTAGTCCAACTTGATAATTTATATTTCTATTAATGGCCTCAGTATTTTTTAAACACACATTGAATGATTGTCAATGTTGATTATTGTTATTAATTGTTAGTTTCATCCGACTCGAACAGATGGCGCTTTAAATTAGTCTGTTGAAAGAAAACTGCATGGCCTATTGTCACAGATATAGTCATAGATGGCGCCACGTTTTAATTTTGAATTCATTTCTCAATTTTAATTTAACACGTAATGTAATAACTGAGCTACAGCAACGCGTGGCCCCGTCAGCTAATATATATATAAAATGATAGAGGTCTGCGGTTTGCGCGCATCACACAAAAACTAACTGGTTAAATTTCGACCAATTTCTTTTAGATTTACTTCTTAAATACTTGGTCCTTATCTAAAAACCAAATTATCAGAATATTTTCATTTAATATGAAGTTTAAAGTATTAAGAAATCAGGATTTTTATTCAGGGATGTGAATTTTCCTGTCGTGGAAAAGAGGGATAAGCGGTGTAGTGCACACGCGCAGAACAATGCAGATGAAGTCGTGGGTATCAGATTGTTTTTAATAGATATCCATAATAGTTTTATTAAATGTCAATAGTTAGTATAATAATATACAGACAATCATGTTGATCAAAGATGGTCGAGAGCCGTATAAACGACCCACGTACATCAAAAATAGCTTTAATAAAATATATTTTTCCATAAATTCAGTTCCTGTCCTAACGGTGTGTCATGACATATAATTACATGCATACATTATAAACAATGTTAATAACATTGTAAATATAATTTATAACTGTAAAAATGTTTGAAATTATAATTTTGAAATATGACTTTTAAAAATGCATCGAATTTAAGAAGAACGTTGTAGGAACATGTACTCTGTAAAATGTGTGTATTCTGTAAAATTGTTTTAATTTTATACTGAATCCGAGAATATGGAACTTAGTGGTAGTTGATAGGCGACAGGTGGCGTTGCTCGTCATACCCATCCGTTATACCTGTGTTACCGGGCACCTATGTTTATATTCTTACATATAATTTCTGTGGAAAATATTTACCTCGCGTAATCTTGAGACTTGAGAGGATTATTTATCCTCGAGCAATAACAATATTGTAGCTAACTGTGTTGTAGATTACGTAGGTGGGTTTTTATTATCCTGATTTCTGCTTAAAATAATAATGTGTCATTTGTTAAATTTCTGAGTAAACATATTACTGATGCCAATTTCACTTGCTTTATCTATACTTCTTTCTATACTAATATTATAAAGTGGTAAAGTTTTTGAGTTTGTCAGTTTGTGACGTTGTAGGGTATAATCTCAGAAACTACTGGTCCGATTTGAAAAATTCTTTCAGTATTATATAGCTCATTTATCGAGGAAAGTTATATCATCACGCTACGAACAATAGACCAATGAATAATGTTTCAAAATCGGGGGGGCAGAGGCTAGTACTAAATACAATAAAATATGTGAATCACGGAATAAACATGAGTGACTAGAATATAAAATTGCTTGAAAATATTCCTGACTTATGTTGTTGGCGTTTCAACTGCGTATGAATTTTCTTATCAGATTGATAAGAACGCGGATATTATACCAACCTCTGGGTGCATTACATATAAATTGATATGGTTTTGAAGTTATAATTCCTTATTCTTTGATATAATTAATAGTAAACAACTATAATTCGACTTTTCTCGATTCTACTGGTAATAAAAGGAAACAAATTAAAATTCTGCCTTGTATACTCGCTCGTAACAGTTAATATCTACGGTCTGTGGTAGCTTTGACGTTCATATGTGCTTTATTAGGGCTTAAACTGAATCAAGTATTTTTGATTTGATCGTAAAATACTAGAGACTGGCCTCGGCTTCGTATGGGTGTATTAGTAGCGTCATAAGTGCCTAAACGATTTAGATCCATTTTTGGAGCTTTAAAATTTATAACTCATCAAGTCGTAGATTAATTTTCACACATCTATCTTTTGTTGTGCGTAATTTTAAAACTGCTATCATCTATGATATTCATTTAAATGATATACTGTAAAGTGCAATTTTAATCTACAGTAAATGCCTTACCGGACTTAAATTTTTAATTGGATAAGTATAATACTATATTGATCAAAACAGTATTGGAAATAACAATTTATTTTTAAAATAATATGTCATCATCATCTTCTTACCCTTATCCCACCTAAGTAGGGTCGGCACAACATGTTTTCCTTTTCCACGCTCGCCTATCAGATGTCATCTCAGTCAACACACCTTTTACACACATATCATTTTTCACACAATCCATCCATCCTTTTTTCGGTCTTCCTCTACTCTTATATCCATCGACCGTCATACGTCAAAATACGTCATACGTCATATATTTTAAAATAATATGTATAAGATAAAAATGATTAGTGAGGACTATTCTTAATATATAGTCATATAACGTTGGGGAATCTATTGAAAACATTTTTAGATGTATAATTTCGTAGTATTTATTACATAGATTTATCTCATATCCGAAAATTCCTTCTTAAGACTTCACCAGAATACAACGAATTTTCCGTACCTTATATAAATACAATATACCTGTATTATATACCTATGTACATATATAAACCTATAGAAGAAATTCTCTAAAAGATAGTCAAAAGTGCCTTGATTTTGTAATATGTATTTATAGACTATAGATACGCAACGTCGTTTGCCCGTAATTAATTAAATACTTTTCGTTACGTTACAGGAATGCGGCTTAAACATTCTTGTGCTATGCGCTTGATATTGTTACAAATCTACGTCAATAAGCATCAAATGTGTCTTAGGAAATGCATCATGAGTTAAACGAAATGAGGAAACACGTTCCTGATACTTAATTCTCCATAGAGTATACTATATTTATTTAGAGCATATCTATACATATAATCACACCAGCAGTAAATATTCTTTCTAAAGTGCTTTATTACAATTTCTCCGTGGAAATAGCTACCAACAGAGTGCTTCAAAAATAAATTCATTTTCAAATTAGTTCCATTCTACATTGATCACTATCGCGAAAACATCAGTTCGTTCTAGACAAATCGTATTTCTTTTCTCAACCATAAATTCTTAATACGTTTGGATATTTTAAAATGTTCCATCTCTGGTTTAAATGTTTTTTTTTCTTACGTTTTTGTAACAAATGTTTTGGATTTACGGAGTTTGATTGCAAAGTATAAAGAGAACCGTGCAAGTTAATAATGTGGTATATTAGACAGAGGTTGCGGTGGAATGACGCAATCGTTAACGGCCTATTAATGCACTAATGTACGAGAGGAAATTGACACAGACAACATGACGGTGTTTGCTACAGGTACATCGAATGCCGCACTAGCATTAGCAGCTAATCACACGTCGTGGAACTTTGATGTCTAGTTGAATAACTTTGTTTCCGGCGCCGCGTCGACGCGACGACCACGTAAAATTCAGTGTGGGTTAGTTGCTAATTTGTTTTTTTAGGTTTGTCCATTATATAATAATGATTATAAGGCACGAATTCTTTTTAATGTTACCGTTATTGTTCGCGAGTGATGGTTAAAAAAGTTGAAAAAGCGGGATGACCGTGAGAAATTCCGCACTCTTGATTATAAGCTTCACACTTCACGAGTATTAAAGGTTCCCTCCCGCTTAATGAATTTTGGCATGACACATTGATCAACAGTAATTCATTTTAACGCAGTTGATAAATTGAAGTAACATATATTATTATCTTGTCCACAATCTTATCAATTAATGAGCAATGAGTTATGACATCTCTGGCGTCATTTGACAATAAACTTTCTAGTCGAGTATTTTCTATAATTCAAACGGTAATCTGTTATGGAGTCTCGGTATGTATATCTTCTACAAAAAAAATTATATATCTAATTCAATACTATTCTAATTCATCCATTGATTAAAGTAATAATAGCCTTTTATTCAGATGTCTTACTAATTACAATAAATTTAAATATAAAACTAATGCTGCACTCTTCAGGCAATTAGACTGTTTAAGCTAATATCTGCTCCTTGGTTATCTTCCCTAGATCTTTTTTGCCAGTCAGCAAAGGCCTCCCCACCAACAAAATACTTTTACCCATTCTTCCCACTTCGCTCATGCCAACGATGTTCCATTTGATTTGTTTCAACGCGTATGTTTATTCCGAAAGATTTTCTTCATTTCTTAGGGTGAAGTACATTTAGGGAAGCGATATATATTGCTAATTTTTGGTGATTGATTGTAATCAATATCAATTATTGTTGTTTATTCTCACTCGAAAGTTCAATATACACATAAAAATACTTTTGTCTTTTATATAAAACTGTTAGTGTAAGTGTTTAAAGATTTTAATTAGCCATATTTTTTCGAAATGTGTTTGTTATGCTCCTGAAACTTATTTTGATAACGAACGTCATTATTCAAAAACGTGACACAGCATTCACCGGTGGGAGAGACAAAGAAAATATTATTTTTATTGACGTATATAAAAAGAGATTTCAACTTAAAATGAAAGTAAATCGGGAAATAGATTACATGAGCTTGCTATAAACTGAGTCTAGCTTTCGAGTTCTTGTGATTGTAGGTTATAATTTATTCAATTAATAGATATATTTGTACATAGTAGAAATGTATTTGCGTACATTGTTATGTTATTGTTCATTTATTTACCACTCCCGCTAGTATTCCACTATGGTTCTCATCCGTAATGATACAATATAGGAATATCGAGAAATTACAAACATGTAAAACAATTGAAGTATCTATATAAAATGAATGTTTAAAAATTTGTTGAGAGGAACGTACACTTCATAATTTATTTGTGGTCTGTTCCGCAAGAAGTTCTATCTGATGACCTTTTAAGGTAAAAAGTTTATTATGTTATTAAAAATACCTCTTCAATCTTCAAAATGACTTTATTATACTGTTGAATGGAAACAATGGTTTTCTTTAGACTTTTTCTAATTATAAATACAGAAAGATAAGTAGCTTTTAATATTTAACAATTAAAATAACATTGAATCTAACTCTATATTCTCATACATTGTTTTATAGCAAAACTCAGTACCTATTTACTGAGTTCTGTAAACACGGGTGCAGTAAATTAAACAAAATAGCCGCCAAATTGACCAATAAGACAATAAATTTCAAACTACATACATTTATACCCAAAATGTATATATTTGTATGTATGTAATTCGTAACTTCTTCCGCGTGGAATTTAGCAAAAAAACATTGTTTCTGTGTAACAGATTTACACTGTACCGTTCAAATATAATCTCCACATTTATTCTGAATATTTTTTTACTAAATTACACACGGACAAAGTCGCTGGTAACAGCTAACATAAACTGGAGTAGCTTAAATTACTCATTATAAGGTTAGCTATTTGCCAGTAAAAAATTGTCCAACCGTTACGAAGATTCTACATTGGATGAAGTCACGGATAACAGCTAGTCTAAAATAAAATAGCCAAGTTACTCCCTATAATCATATCAGCAATCATTCAAACAATACCAGCATCAATATTCAATTACCTGCCAGTGAAAGGTTCGTCAAAATCAGTCCAACCGTTTCTGAGATTAACCAGAACGAACAGACATACAAATATTTTAGAATTGTTTTTGACGTGATAACGTATTCTAAATCGATGAACGCCGGTTGCACGCACGAATAATCATGACTCATTGTCACGTTCCGCCTGAGTCGAGCGTGCAAGCGATAACGCGGATGAAGCGATAGAGAGGCGTGATCGGTCTAAGCGTTCGGCTTGTGACGCATCTATCTCTCTTCCACGCCATCGGCCGATGCGTCCGAATAGAAGAGAGACAGCACACAACCTAAACGTGAACTGTTTTGTCAATTTTGTGATAATAATTCAATTCAAAAAAAAAATGAACTTTTCATCAATGTTTTCTTATACCCTAATCACGTAAAATTATCATCCGTAAACCGACTTTACAAATAACCAAGTTTTTTGTAATAAATCTATACTTAATATATAAAGCTGAAGAGTTTGTTTGTTTGTTTGTTTGTTTGTTTGTTTGTTTGTTTGTTTGTTTGTTTGTTTGTTTGTTTGTTTGTTTGTTTGTTTGTTTGTTTGTTTGTTTGTTTGTTTGTTTGTTTGTTTGTTTGTTTGTTTGTTTGTTTGTTTGTTTGTTTGTTTGTTTGTTTGTTTGTTTGTTTGTTTGAACGCTATGATCTCAGGAACTACCAGTCTGATTTGAGAAAGTCTTTCGGTTTTAGATAGTTCATTTATCGAGGAAGGCTATAGGCTATATATCATCACGCTAAGATCAATAGAAGCAGAGCACCAATGAAGAATGTTTCAAAATCGGGCACTTTTTTTGCTTTTGAGCGATTACGTTATTATTATATACGTTGCCATGGTAACGTAGTAAGTAGTAGTAATAATATTCGTCCAATAGGACAGGCGAAGGAATTAATCCATACTGCCAATTCTGAAGTTATGTAGTAAGTATCAAAGCTAACATTTTCAAAGTTTTTTTTTCCTATTCAAATAGTTCATAGGCGAAGGAATTAATCCATACTGCCAATTCTGAAGTTATGTGGTAAGTATCAACGCTAACATTTTCAAAGTTTATTTTGTTTTCGTATTCAAAAAGTTTATACTACTTTTATTTCCAATTTTTTATTTGTTCTATATTACGTATTATAAAAATAAAGTTTGTGTATGTACAATTAAAATAACAACTTTTTGATGAATGGATATGGCTACAAATGACCAAAAAAAACTTTTTTTATACTTTGTCTATATTTTTATATTATTATATTTTGTCTGTTTGTTTGTTTGTCCTGGGTAATCTCCAAAACGACTGGACCTATTTTAACGGGAATTTTACTTTTTACTGCCAGATAACCGAAATTATAGCGGTTGACATATTCTACTTTATTTGTCCGCGGCTTCGTCCGCATTACTTTGGGCCGATTTTCACGGGGTATTTACTGGTAGATAACAGACCTTAAAAAAGTAATTAATAATCTCAGGAACTACCAGTCCGATTTGAGAAAATCCTTCGGTTTTAAATAACTCATTTATCGAGGAAGGCTACAGGCTTATAGGCTATATATCATCACCAATAGAAGCAGAGCACCAATGAAGAATGTTTCAAAATCGGGCACTTTTTTCCTTTTGAGAGATTTCGTTTGAAGTAGTAATAATATTCGTTCAATAGGACAGGCGAAGGAATTAATCCATACTGCCAATTCTGAAGTTGTCAATATAGGTATTTCTTATATATCCTTTAATCAATTTTATTCCATGTCTAAGTTACAATAAAGGCATAAGCGCCAAATCTTCTATATAATATGTCGTACATTATTTTATCCATCATTATTATTTTCTTAGTCTTCATAATCATAAAACAAAATTGTTCAAATAAAGATTTCGTTAGCGTTAGTATTATATACGTTGCCATGGTAACGTGGTAAGTTTCTATCGCAAACATTTTCGAAGTTTATTTTGTTTTCCTATGGAAAAAGTTTATACTACTTTTATTTCTAATTTTTTATTTGTTCTCTATTACGTATTATAAAAATAAAGTTTATGTATGTACAATTAAAATAACAACTTTTTGATGAATGGCTAAGGCTACAAATGAACAAAAAAAAATTTCTTTATACTTTGTCTATATTTTTATATTAGTATATTTCTCTGTTTGTTTGTTTGTTGCGGGTAATCTCCAAAACGGCTGGACCTATATTTACGGGAATTTTACTTTTTACTGCCAGATAGCCGAAATTATAGCGGTTGACATATTCTATTTTATTTGTCCGCGGTTTCGTCCGCATGGCTATTTCCAAAATGGTTGGACCGATTTTCACGGGGTATTTACTGGTAGATAACAGACCTTATAAAAAGTAATTTAGGTTTTTTATTCGCCTTCGGCCGCAGTGGAATATCCGTAATGCTTGAACTGATTTTCACGGGACTTTCACTGGAAGATAACTCACCTTATAAGAAGTAACTATTTTATTTTGTTTCTCAAGACTTTGTCCGCAATATCCTACTATCTCCTAATTGATTGGACCGACTTTCACGGGGCTTTTACGGGCAGATAACTAGCGGGCTCGGAAGACGTTGTCCCGCCCCGATAATGAAATGAAAATCTTGACAAATTATACCTAAACCTTCCCCATGAATCATCATTCTATCTACTGGTGAAAACGGCATGAAAATGGTAGTTTTTGACTTTATCGCGAACAGATAAACTGACAAAGGACTTTCTTTTTAACCGACTTCGAAAAAGGAGCAGGTTACTATGTTCGGTTGTATGTATTTTTTTATATATGTTATTATTTAGTTATTTTCGTCAATTGTGAACCGATTTTAATGATTTTTTTTTATTTTAATTGGTACACTATGTAGTGATTAATTGCTACCTGTGCAGTCGTCCGTGTGAAATTGATAAAAATATGTTACAACCACGTGAGACGTGTGCCTTACTGGACTCCAAGAATAAATATACATAATTGAACGTCATATATTTATAAGTAATATGAATGATATCATATTTTTGGTCAATTTGGCGGCCATATTGTTTTATTTACCGAGTTTGCTTCTACATAACTAAGTGATTATAGCAACGTATAAGAATAATTTAAGTATATCGACAATACGGGCATATTATATCTATATAATAAAACATTTAAGATATATAAAGTATAGCTTATAATTTTCATTACTTTCTTATATAGTGTTAGTGAGCACTGAGCGTGGTATATAGTAGATTGAAGTTCCAGGTATGTTGCTGATGATAAATCCCATCCCATTCGATATACTATTGGTATTCATATATCTAATGTACACGTTACATGTTACAGTAGATGGCATTCGTATCGTAATTACAAATGTTTTTGAAAAAGCGTTTCTGTAATGTACACATCCACTCACAATTTTACATTTCTTCAATACATTTTTAAAAAGCGCGTGCGGGACCGCGGGTAACAGCTAGTATAATATACTTTGATATTCATTTAGCAAAAAGCTGATATTTGGAGATTACACACAGCCACTTAATTTTTATTATAAGTATATAAGTATCAAGTTCCTACAGTCGTACCGTCATCGTCATAGTTTATTTTTCGTGATACCATTTCTATTATCCCTGATGTTGTGCATTTGTTTGTACATTGAACTCTCCTTTTTCGCGGGTAAAATATGTGAGACCACTTTCTGTTTTCACGGCTGAAAAGTTCATTGTTCGTGGATCCGAAATTAGCAATGTACACTAATGATATTTATAAAGAAACAAAGAAAAACTAAACCTAATGTTCCTTGACAAAAGCCGCCGCCACGCAATTTTCGAGTAACAAAGATACCGCATGCCGGTGACGGTGATGTCTGGAATTGACTCATCTCTGTGCATCCACTAAAAACGATTGTGACGTGTAATGTATATTAAATATTATATATATATATTAAAAAGATAAATCAGATCGAGTTTCTTGTCGGTTCTTCTCGGTGACTGGGTTGTTTTCCGAACCGGTGGTAGTTTTGACGTTCATAAGTGCCTTTTTAGGGCCTAAATTGAATAAAGTATTTTTTTATTTTGAAAAAGCGCTACGGTATGTGCCTGAGCTTTTACCAATCAACTCCATCACACGTGAATTGAACTCACTAATTTTGGAACTGTTTTGTTCCTGATGTCGAAATATGAACAATAAATGCGACTATAATGTTATTCTAGTTTTGGGAAATGCTCACGGTCATTCTTGTCAGCTTGAAGTTATGCAACCGAAATTACATAACCTATGCAGATGCAAGACAGTGAAAAATGTCAAAATTCTTTAAACTTTCACATAACCTAAATAAAAATCATAAATAATAGTGTTTTCTCAATAAATTGTTTTTTTTCTAACCTTACAGCGCATCGTCTATATTTGTATACAAAGTAGCTTTTCACGGTTCCCGAATTCGATGCATAATTATGGAGACTATCCCACGTGAATTAAGAGAGTTTACTATAATATATGTAAATATACGTGTATTTAACCTTATTTTTCAATTAATTAGTGAAAGTTAAATTTTATACATAACATTTATTGATGCGACACTTATTTCTAGCTTTGTCTTAGTATGAAGTTTAGGTATACTTACGTATAGAGTATATACGTATACGCATATAAATAAAAATAGCTAACAGAAAAATATAAATCGTATGAATTTTCTTTTGATTTACTTCTATATATTCTCTATATTTTTGAACACGAGGCATTACTATGTCAGGGCAATTATCATTACATAGTATAAAACAAACTACCGAGTCTGTCTGTCTGTTTGTTCGCGATAAACTCAAAAACTACTGAACGGGTTTTCTTGCGGTTTTCACCAGTAGATAAAGTTTTTCATGAGAAAGGTTTAGGTCTATAATTTGTTTTTTTATTATCAGGGCGGGATAACGTCCGCCGGGCCCGTTGGTATATGTATATACAGGGTTATTGGTAATTCGACGTATTCCCGTTAGGAGGTGATAGGGGTGACTATTTGTGATAATTTTAATCCCATACGCATTATGCAAAAGTGAACCATTTCTGAGTTATCTTGTTTTTTATATTATTTTAATATTGATAAATAAATAACCAATGATTAACCGTTTTTATAAATCGGAAGAAAATAATGAGATTTAAATTGATAATTTTTTTAAATACAATTTGTATTTTGCAACCTCAACTTACTTTGAACATTATTTTTGACACGATTATTTAATTTTTTTTATTATTAATTGAAACATATAATATACTTCTGACGAATATAATATATCATTGTCGTATTGAAGGTTTCCCGGGAGGATTGCTCTATAATAAAGCGAATAATATACTAGAGATAAAACTCACTTTCAAATGGTTACATTCAGAAAATTACACAGATACAGAAAAATTATTAATGCCACAATTTAAATTATAATGATAAATTCGATAGTTTAAATCATACATTTTTATTTAAAAAACGAATCACTTATTACTATCATAAATCACGCTTGTTTCACTCGGAATACCATGTTACATAATAATCTCACATATTTAGATAATTCAAATGAAATTTTTATTTATTACAAGTGTAACTCACTGATTGTTTTAGTTCTCATTATATGAAATTGTGATATCTGCGATACGGTTTGTAACCAGTGCAGATACCAATATTACGGTAACTTATGTACACATTGACTTGCGTAATGATTTTTATTTTTGTAATTAATATTAATGATTTAATATGGCATTTATAATAATTTAAACACCAACACCACTTTATTAGAGAATCGACCTATAAAAGGCAAGATGTCGTTAATCGGACATTCCCCAGTCCGCTAGTGGTATCCGCACGAATTACGCAACCGTACCGAACGCTGCGCGATATAAAAGACGTCCGCGAAATATTTTTACCGATCCTCCCGACAAAATAACGGCAGCGAACGATCAGTACCAGCCTGTTTCTCCAAACAGAGCGTGTTCACGCCCACGCCCACGTAACCACAGATTACGCCGTCGTGGTCTGGGGGTAAACTTCGCTCCCGCACACTTGATTAGGCCCCCTCGGCAGCGGCTCAAGCCTAGGTCTGATCCCTTGGCGTGGAGCCCTTGAGTACGCTGCTCGCGCAATACAGTGACACAAAAATTACATCACTGCTACGACACTACACATATCACCTCCACACACGTGCACGCTCGTACGCTTACACATAAAAAGTGGAAGGGTTTGTTTTTTTCCCTTATCGAATTGAAATCGTTCAGATATTATCCGACACAAAATACACATAAGAGTTATTGAGACACGCATGCCTGGTACACATGTATGTTTCAATAACTCATATCTGTATGAATAGTTTAGCTTAACTTAGGTTAGCTAAGATAGATCGCGAATTGCATGTGACAGGCAACAGCCAAGCCAAGATGTGCAGTGCACCCTTGAGCTAGTTGCCCAAATGAAATCGGCTGAGTGCCTTAAGCGCTCGCCTTAGTAGTCCGGTGAAGCTGTAGAGGCCTCCAAAAAGGCCAATAGTGTAGTCAGTTCGAGAAAAAAAAATATCGGACATTCATTGCTATGTCGAAGTTATTGTTGGGCGAAGCTCTGCTCGGATAAATAGTCACAGTGCTTACAGAGTATTGATTTGACCGATTATACATTGTGGTGTTCATTACACTTGGAACATTGAAATATATTATTATTAGTATTATATTTTTATAACTGTCTTATGCTGGTTTCATTACTCAAATACACTGCATGATAGTTACAGCTGGCTAGTGAATCAAAAATCATAAACTCGGGCGCCAACCTGGCGTGCGCATGCCGTATCTATATTTAGATAATTATATAAAATCATGTTCGTAATTACTTTTGACCTTGGCAAAGGCAAGAT
The DNA here is from genome assembly GCA_015888305.1 of Antheraea pernyi. Classification (NCBI taxonomy): domain Eukaryota; kingdom Metazoa; phylum Arthropoda; class Insecta; order Lepidoptera; family Saturniidae; genus Antheraea; species Antheraea pernyi. The sequence goes on from MU158704.1 coordinate 756,344, forward strand.
GTGGAACAGGCGTTGTATGCTCAGTGGTGCATGTCGGCTGCATATTGTCATTATTAAATTAAGACGTCAAGAGCGCCAGTTTTGTGACCCGGTTAGTGTGGAAAAAAATGCATAATTCATGAAACGGTTTCATATTTTAATGCGCAAAACTTGTTTTAGTATACACCTCTGGATCTCTACCGGTCTATAATACATTACATTTTTATATGTAAATATTAAATTAACCAGTTTTAATTACGAGAAGTTTTAAACAGGTTATTTATTCTCTGTTACAGAATACGTAATTGTAGAAGATCAAATTATGTTACTCCAACAATTGAAAACGTTTTTCGTTTGCATATACATGTATAGTTATATATGGCATAGTTTACATTCATTATATTATAAAATGCCCAAAATAAACACATTCGCTTTCTGTTGTACGTGTGTCGTTATAAGTAATTTAATTGCGCAGTTACTAGTACGTTATTGCAGTATCTCGGTAGCCCCAATATCGTGGAAGCTGGGTTAATAGGCAGGGGGAGAGCACGGTCTGTGCGATCACACTCGACACACAACGCCGTACACAACGCCGTATCTTTACTGACGATCTCTACATAAGCGGATAATACTATTGATTTTTAAATTTATGTAACAACTAACTACGTATTTTATCTACATTAATAGTTAACTGCCTTCTTTATTGCTATTTTGTTATCCGTACTTACTACAATAACTTTACTGATTTAATTTACCTTTAGTAAATTTTATCAATTCTGCTTAGTGCCTATGATAAAGCGTAATTATATATGACACCCTAAAAAGTCCTCTATTTACCGGTTTAAAATATCTTGAACCATTTCGGTGATAAGCTAAGTAAGAGACACTTCAATTTTATTCAGATAATAGATTTGTATAGTAGGTATAAAAGTTAAATATATTTGAAATGGTAGAATTTCGTGTTTCGGTTGATACCTATTTATTTCGGTTTTGTACAAGAATAAAACAGATTGTATTGAAATTATTTGATGTATTTCTGTCTTTATATTAGAAATGTGTAGTTGCCCAAGGTATATTCAAGATCAAGGGCGAACTCGAGTATCTATGAGTATTACGTAATGAGTTTGCGTTCGACGTTATTGAAATAGATTGGTTATAAATAAATATTTCAGTGAATTTTAAACATTTAATTATAATGAATGTATATTTCGGAACAAGAATTAATATTATCTTTTCTTTTGAAGTGATTATGTATTTAAAAATGTTTATCGTTCTTAATAAGTTATTAATGAACACTAAGATACAAGAGAGGCTTTAATTTTGTTTTAAACATATTTTCTATAATACATTTTAAAGTAAATAGATAGATAGTATGTCCCGGACTAAAATGCTCTTCGTAATAAAAAGATTATTCAATTGTGTTTTCATAACTAAGCGCGACTGTAAAAATTCATAAGTAAAAAATCAGAAACTTTTGAGGCCCGATTTTAATGTTTCGACTTTTGTGTAGAACTAACATAATAAGTAAATTTTATAGTAGGTTCTATAGTATTTTAATCCAGAGGTATTTTTGGTACTGGCGTTCATAGGTTTAGTTTCTAGGGGTAAGAGAACTGGCCAGGGCCAGATAACGCATACACCAAAAGTAGCAAATTTTATTATAGGTCGAGAGCCTAGTGGAGAAGTAAATTATATGAGTGGAACTCTCGATTGAGCGACGTTATATGCCGCTGCCAGGTGGCGTAATTTTTTCCTATTATTTCTACATTTACTCACATTATTACTAATGTCTTAATCCATATTTGAGCCTAGCTCATGAAGTAATATACTCAATATAGCTGAATCCCGATTTTCCTCAGGCGTAACCCACTATATACACCAATAGTTGTCAAGGTCGCAACAATTTTAAGACTATAGCTATGAGTATAATCGTTTAATTCTGATCTAACAGAAAAAGCAAATAACTTCCCCGCTACCAAATGAAGTGGTGGGATTGATATTTAATCTGCGTTAATCAAACTCACTTATATATAATTTTTGGCTGCAAATGATTCCATACCGTTCTTTTTATAGTCTTCCTGTAATACTGCAAAGTAGAAGCGTCAGGACAATATGATTAATATCAACGATGATAGTAGAAAACAAATGTATTACGAGTGCCATTTTGTAGTGATGAATACCGTTCTATTTTAGTACGTTCAACAGCTACGTATTCGTAATTGAAGCGTTTACTTTTTTTCATTAGTATGTATAAAAGTAAATTACCAGTGTATTTTATTTTAAAGATAACTTTATAACTGATGTCTGTTTCAGATTCGAAAACAAGCCGAAAATTACTGCAATTGAATTAAAAAAACGCTTCACGCTAAAATGGTGACGAATACTACAGCGTGCTGATATTCAAAATTTTAATGTTATCAAAGTAAATAAAATCGGACAGTTATGCTCTCTTATATGGTACCGGTGGAAGAAAAACCACCACCGGTTCCCGGTAAAGGCAGGCTTGCCTTAGAACTGATCCGAAGTCCAAGCAGTCCAGACCCTGCAGGGAGAAGGACGAAAACTAATATTTCTAAAGAGTCTTCGACAAGTTCCTTTGCAAGTGACCTGACATTTTCATCGTCGACGCCGACCGGATCACATGAAAAACCCAAGCATAAGCTTCTCAGCAATGGTACCAAACATCCTACATTAAAGAGGTGAGATTAATAGACTATATAGATATTTATAAACATGTACTTGTATGCTAATATATGTACTGCTATGTGTGGTGATTAAAAAAAACTATTTATTTATTATATGTAACTTATACGTAAAATTATTTATTTAATAATTATTTAAAAGAACTTTAAAAAAATTACAGACGTAATTATTGACATTGGTATTGGAATTATGAGTTAATTTAAATTTTATCATTTTATTGTATTTCTCGAACTGACTATGCTATTAGCCTTACGGCCTCATCGAACTATAAAATTTATAATGAATTAGGGATATGAAAATTTGATATTTACCTAAGTAACACATTATATCAAGACCATACACTGCTGCTTATCCCTCAAAGTTAAAAATTGAGACCCATGTGTATCGTAAATAATATATAACTTTTTTTTTAGATTATTCTAAAGAAACCCGTATAATTTAAAAATATCTCGTTTATGTTCGTGAACTTTCTTGAACTTTTCGCTATTGTGTGTAAAAATAATTTTTACGTCGCTTTGATGGTACATTCAAGACGTGATAATATTAAAACCGGCAGGAGATTTCTTGTTCAACTTATTTTATCAAACCGTTATTTATGATTTTTCATAGAGAAAAAAAAAACGATAAAATAAATCTTATTCTTTTATTACTTAACTCTGCAGTAAAGTTCCTATGAAAGTAACAGTATCATAGTTTTTATTATTAAATCAGTCGATTAACTTGTGTCACTTATTACTAATTATTTTAACAACTATAATACTGACCCAAGAAGTAATATATAAATGACTTTGTACTTCGAGTACCATTCTATAATTATATTTCAGATGGCGATCGATATACTGCAGGTACCTTTGAAATCTTAAGAAGTTTTTTATTTTGTAAATAGGTGAATATCATAATTAGCTGTATACAGTGGTTATACTTTCTGAAACTGTCAACGAATCTACTATTATTAATGGAGCAGTTGAAGGTTCTTATAATAAGAACGTAAGTCCTATATAATGTTAATAACATTCAATTTATTGTGTGAATTATTGGAATTGTGCTGGATTAGGAAAACTGCTTAAAAATATTATTATTTTGATTTCACACATATCACTGTAACGTAATATAGCTGTAGCTACCGAGTATATCTCTTTGGCAAACTGGCTGAAACTTTTGTATTATTATAAATAGAATATCGTTCAAACAAATTAATGATCGCGTCTCTATAGATACCTTATATGGTCATATTAATAAACAGTCTATTTCACGCACTCCGAGTATTATTATTACGCTGTCCGTGTCAATCTAGAATCTTATAGTAGTGATCCCGAAACTCCTACATAGCAATTATGTATTAGGCAGAACTTTCAGTTTTTAGCAAATCGGCTAAAATTGTGTTTTGTGGACTCCAGTGTCTTTATTATATCCCTAAAGTCGGGTGTAAGTATCCAATAGATATCTCGGAAACGGCTGTGACAATTTGGTTAGCATGTTCTATTTAGATTACGTTTTATTTTCCATGCTTACCGAGTGAAGCTCGGTTGCCCAATACAAGCACTATAGATTTGTATTCACGTAACCCGATATCCATCCCTATATGATACTTTCTTTTGCATTATATCTCTTTAACTTTCTCTACCCATTATTTTGATCATATGTGAATAAATATATATTACATTAGTAATTCTAAAACAAGTATAATTCACCAATATATATATTACGTGAAATACAAAAATATTCACAATTTTAAATTAATAATTGAACAATTTATATTTAAAATTATTTCTCGGTTCCAATGTAATCCTTGTTGTCCCATGTGTCGGGCAGTCTAACTGGTACTGTCGTGAGCCAAGATGTATAAACTTCTAGCTGACAGTCATCCCTGCAATAATGTTAAATTATTTAACACTAGCAGATTCCCGCGACTAGTCTGTGTATCTCAATTGTTTTCTCAATTATCAGAGGGATTTTTCAAAGTTTCCAAGCGGCTTGATTTTTTCTCATACTTCCAACAATTATCTTTACATTTCAACCAATTTACAAAAAGTCTTGACAAATTATATATCTAAACCTTCCTCGTGAATCACTTTATCTATTAATGAACCTTATGAAAATCCGCTCAGTAATTTTTGACTTTATCGCGAACAGACAAACAGACGAGGCGGAGGGCTTTGTTTTATAATATGCACTGATAAGTATCTATACATAATTAATAGCAATCGCCCGTGTACGTCTTAAACTTTTTTGTTTTCTGTACGTGCGTATGTCACTGAACTACTAAACGGCTGGACCGACTTTGATGAAATGTCGTTGGTGTGTTCCTGTGGATCCGAGAATGGTTTAGATTCAATTGGAGCCGGTAGGTGGCGCTGCGGTTGACTTTTAAGTTTTTTTTTTATTATAAAGGCAGGATAACGTCCGCCGGACCCGCTAGTTATAATATACAAAATTATAATAGAACGAAATGTATGTCATGAGGAGAGAAGAGAGTTAATATCAGTAAATTAATTTTTTAAATCAGATCAATAGTTCTAGAATTTATTTATAAGAATTCTCCAACTTCACCACTTTAAATAGTGTATTTAGTAACAGCTTTAGAATAATGACAAAATATTATAATATTTCTCTTTTGGATTATTCGCTGTTATTTATTATGTTTTAGTCAAGTAAAGTTTTTTTCTCAAGTAAATCAGGACAACCTCATTCCGACATGCTTATAAGAATATGTATGAGGAACAACATCACAGCTCTTTCAAAAGAGATTCCGCCATCTCTTTTATGTAAAATCCTGATTTAAAACGACGTGGCACGTTTATTTTGCCAAGGATCTTTTCACGGAAATTGAAACGTGACAGCGTTTTATGTTTAAAAAAGATGTCTTTGAAAAGCGTCTCTCAACTCAAACATCTTACATATCCTCCTTTGATATGTAGGTACATCATTAAATGCATGACGTTCGATCGAACATGGAATTTTATTCAACACGTTTTAAGAGGAAATATAACATGATGTCGTTTATCGCTCCGATTGGTTTTTAAAAGAGTCGCCTTAACTTTTAAGGTTCACAGCAGTAATCTTTTCTTTAGAGTCATTGCTCTCTATGCACGAATTGATCATTCGAGATGAAATTTCAATGTTTATTTATTATGGTCGATGCGTTAAATCGAATCGAAGAAACCGTTGAAATTGAATATTATATAGAATTGTAAATTGGAAGCGATAATACCTGCTGGCTAGCCATCCGATAACACCAGTGGAAGTTATAGGTACAGGCTTAAGAGATTTCGAAGATTCTGGCTTAGTGATCGCTCGGTGAAGAGCACCGGCCGCCTTCTGACGTATTGCGTCAGACTCGATCAATGTTTTTCTGAGTAAAGTAATGTTATTTTCGTCATCAAGGTGACATAATAAAACGCGATCAATATAAAGCCTATTATTAAAAGCATTCTTACAGCTATTCTGAAACGAATATGTACAATCAGGTGAATAATATAAATAAATGGATTGTCTATTACACCTCTTCAACGTCACATATTATAGAACAAAGTCCCTACTACGTCTCTCTGTCTGTTTGCGATAAACTTAAAAACTACTGAACGGATTTTCATGCGGTTTTCACCAATAGATAAAATAAGGAAGGCTTACGTATATAATTTGTCAAGGATTTTATTATTATCACGGCGGGACAACGGCCGCGGGGCACGCTAGTAAACTATATAATCACGTCAAACCTACTAAATGTATCGTTGTAGTCCGGTGAAGCTGTTAAGACCTCGCTTGGTCAATAGAAAATTCAGTTAGAAAAAAAAAACTAAATGTATCGGCATAGGACTATGATCACCCCATGCAAAAATTTTCGTAGATGGTTTCAGGCTACTTAATTTTTGGCTTCGATTAATCTATTGCCGTTTTTCAATGCTCAAAAAAGCGGATGGGAATCAGTTAGATACATAATATCAAATATATACAACATAAAGAATTTAATAATAAAGTTGCCAGGATTATATGTAGCAAATATGCAGGGATATAGTATATATAAGATTTATAAGTTCCATTATCATGGGGATTGTTGCCCCCAAAAACAAAATCGGCTGAGTGCCTTAAGCGCTCGCCTTAGTAGTCCGGTGAAGCTGTTAAGACCTTGCTAGGTCAATAGCGTAATTAGTACGAAAAAAAAAGAAAAAAAAGGGATTGTTGCAACGTACCTACATAGTTTTGTACCAAGAAAGTTTTTGTATGTTTTCGATTCGACTAAATCTCGCCATTAGAAGGCACTACAACAGCACAACGGCTTATGTAACTTCTAAGTGATCGATAAACATGATTATTAATAGATATTTGTATACGATTTTATTGTAACAAATATAGTAATTGTTTCTCAGTAGAAGTGTCCTAACAATGCGTCGATTGATGTAGGTTCGAATCCACATAATTAATCTAAGCTTTCGTTGAAGGAAAACATCTTGATGAAATCTTAGTATGGTGGTTGGGTTTTTCCTAATACTTGTTTAGACAGCTACCAAGTACCAATAGGTATATTCCGGCAACTGCAGTTGGAAGCCAGATGTCACTAGGCTTACCATTTTGGATGATATTGTTACTTAACATCCAGCGTTGATGCCTCTAAATATTAAAAAAATAATAGTGACAACACAGCTTGCCGTATACTTACTATTAGAACCTACAGCGCAAGTAACGAACGTATGTACAATAGCAGTAGGTGTATAAACTTTTGCATTATGTACATTTATTCTATTCTTTGTGAACAGTACTTTTTTTTAAAATGATATATTCCCTATGTCCTTTTCTGTGTCTCTGGCAACATGTATGCAGCGTCTCATAATAAACGGTTGAATAGTCGTGGAAGCGAAACAAACAGACAAACTCACATTCGTATTTACATTATTACTGACAACTTAAATCGTATTATAATATTTTGTTGTTGCATCTCTTACTTTTTTTTCAAATGACGTATTTAATGCTCGAACTATTCGTGAACTATTGTACAATAGTAACGATCGTGTTTGACATTGGCTTCGCATGAAACTTTGGAGCTCACGATAAATTTAATTTCCGTAGCGAATGGTTTCATTTTTATGCATCTCTTGTGTAGCTTGTAATTTTACCAATGCAGTAGTCATTTCGATCTAAATGACTAATTTATCGTTATCCTCAGGTCGAAGATATTTTTTCGAAATAGTAATAATAATATGATAATTAAGAAATTCTTTCAAATCCACACTTTATCATAAACGTAGACCTCTCTGGTTGCAAAAGTAACTCTGGCCGTCTGTTTTTTGTTAGCTTTTCACTATTAAATTCTGACATAGAGATAGTCTAAGACCTGGAGAAGAACATGGGCTACGTTTTATCCTTAATATTGTGAAAAACAAGCAGCCGTAGACACGGGAAAAGCTAATCGAGTTATAAAAGGAAGTTTCTTATAAACACATACTTCGAGTGAACATTTATTTGGTTATTAATTATTTACACATCAATATCGATGACTTATTGAACATATAGTAAAATGCAAATAAGCGTACACTTGCAAATGATAATTAAAGTACAGTTTCTTCTACAAAATTAACAAAGAAAAAGTTTACATTATGTTAAAAATGTTTTCCGACATTTTTTCCTTTAATAGTAAGAATGAAATTATTGTGAATAGGCACTCCCCCTAAATCGAGCAAGTGTGACAAGTTACTCGAGCGAACAGGATATTATATAGAGTATCATATGTCTTCATGTGAACACTCTCCAATATCTTAATGAATGGAATTCTAACGTTGTATATATCCCTATTATACGTGCTTATCGAATTCCCGACATCATACGATAGGTATTTTATTTATCGCGAATTATAAATGGACGAGTGACGCTGATTACGTGTTCGTATTTATATTTAATAATACCTTGGGATATCAAATAACGTAATCATTCCAAGAAGACAACAGTATTTTCTTATAATATTTTATTGCTTAAGGAAAACTTGTTCTATTTTTTTTATACGAAATTATTAATACATTACACTGTTAAACTATATTGCAAATGTAGTACGTATTTAAATATTACTAGAAGATAATATCAGTGACTTATCTCGACAATATATTCCATGTATAAAGGAAAAAAAACAACAAATGGCTTGACCCACTGCTCCATGGCATGAAATTACATCGCTGTACACATAGGGCTTATAAAATTTAAGTTTAAAAAAAAAACTTTATCATTACATGGTATAAAATAAAGTCCTCTGCCGCGTCTGTCTGTCTGTCTGTTCGCGATAAACTCAAAAACTAATGAAAGGTAGAATTCATAAGGAAGGTTTAGGATGAATCAGGTAATATTTACAAAACACCCCGAGACTTAATACAAAAAAGATAGTACGGATCATTATAGCACACATATGTATTATTAATTTTCATATTTACTTTTATTGAATCGTTATCTGTTGTTTTCAATAACAGACATGACATTATAAAGTATTGTTTTCGAATTGTGGGATAGGGACCTTGTGATAGGACAATTACACCGTTGTTATTATAATCCTTGTTGATTATAGGTCATAGCTCGTAAAATAAAAATTATTTATCTTTTAATTGTTACAAGGAAATTTATTTTGTCTTATCTTGGAATAATAGAACGATGCCATATATGAAAGTTGTTATTTTTCATGTTGTAATTCCAACGTATTTATCTTATTCAATATCTAAAATTATATAAAAATCCAGTGTCATGATGTTTGTCTCCGATGAACTCCGAAATTACTCAACCGATCTTTATGAGAGTTGGCAGTTATATATAATTTGGTCCAACTTGACAGATAGGATAAGTTATATTTCGATTAATGGCCTCAATATTTTTTTAATTACAAATGGAATGATTGTCAATGTTGATTATTGTTATTAATTGTAAGTTTCATCAGTCTCGAACAGATGGCGCTTTAAATTAGTTTACAGACAGGAAACTGTAGGACCGATTGGTATATATATCTCATAGATGAAGCCGCATTTTAATTATTTTTTTAGCTCGTTTATTTTGTTGCCCGTGTTCTGTTATATATATAGATTATATATATATATAATATATATATATATATACGGCTGACAGCTTTAAGCGCTCGCCCTAGTAGTGAAGCTATGAAGGCCCGTGAGGCGATAACGTTAGTCAGTTCGAAAAGAGTTCCTTCAAGGTTCCTTCACGTCAAAATTACCTACTGAACGTATTATAATCATTAAATGCTATATTTTTCGTCAATAGTTCTAGTCTACTTATTCTTTTAATTCCATTAACTCTTTTCCATTTTTATATAAATCATTTATTTATTGCCCTGCTTATTTCGTTGTTTCGTGTGTCAGACAATATGCCCTTTTAGTGTAGATTGAGTGTATTTTTATAAATTCAAGTAGCCGTGCAAATGACTCCGAACGCATTTGTTATTACTATTATCTTGTAATAAATAGACGAGTTATAATAAAATGGTTATTGTGTAAATATTCTCCGATTGCAATTTGCATGGTCTTATAGAAGTTTATGCATTGCAGCGCCATCTAGTGGTGGAGTGTAGCAAAATGGATGGTATAAAATTTTTTGGTAAAATACTTAGCTTTAATGACCTTATGGTGATCAATCAAACGGCCTACAAAGGCCTTATATGCATATACAAAATAAAGGTTTCATTTGATTATGTAAAAAAAAAAATTTCTATTTACACTAGCTGGCTGGGCATACATTGTCCTGCTTTGATAATAAAAAAATAAAATAAAATACCGCAGCGCCACCTACCGGGGCCAATTGTGAATCTAAACCATTCTCGGATCCACTCGAACACACAAACAAAATTTCATTAAAATCTGTCCAGCCATTTAGGAGTTCAGTGACATACACACGTATAGAAGAAATTTATTTATAAAGATATTGTAGATGTGGTGTATGTAAAATTTAAAAATGTAAATAAATTTGAAGTAAGTAATTAATTTTACACCTTAGAATAATAATGAATTGTAATAGGTATATAAATATTTTTGATACTCACTTTCTCTCTTCGAGTAACCAGCTCCACCTTTCGAACCAAAGTTTCCTACAATTATCAACTTTCTTCCATTGAGCTCGCATCTGAAACGCTTCTGTGTTCGGGTCAAATTTCGTAATTCCGAACTCCTTTGTCATTTCCACGCTATAGATAGTGTAATGTAGCTTATCTTCAATGGTTTTCTCAGTAAACTGACCAACGTTTGTTATAAATTATAGTAAAATTAATTATGTTACATCAGGTTGATTTTATTATAAAGCTGGAATAAAAATCCTAAAGTTAAATACTTTGTTAGAGCCATCGACACTATATTTATATCTTACAAAGTGCTTTAACACTTTCTTAATAAAACACAATACTAAGATTCTCAGGACATGAGGGCGCTCATAAAATATGATCCCACTTATGGAGCAGTGTCACTTACTGTGATAAGGGGGGCGACGTGACGTTGTCAGTTCACCAAACAATTTTGCAGATTTTTCTCGCAATATCTTTCATTCATATTTGTTACGTATGTTGTACATGTACGGGTGGATCTACAATTCGTGACGCAACGTTAATGGAAAATCGCAGAAAATGCGACAGTGTCACGATGGCGGAGAGGGGAGGGGCTATGTTGACCACGATATAATATCAATTACATTATTCTAATATACCTACTATGCTAAGGAATTACATTTTTTCAAATACAAATTTCCAATGTTCATCCTATTAACTTGTGAAAATAGAAGAGAAATAATGTAGTACGAGTTCATCAAAATAAGTAATATCTACCAAGCCACTATAACTCAACAACACGTTATCATTCTTGGCACTGACGGGACGAGCTGTTCTTATTCATTTTTATTGTTTAGTTCGTACAATGCCATTGTCACCTTTGTTAGAATAGTTTCTAATTTTTGTGACCTTCTCTCAGGTCGTTATAGTGCACTTTAAGTTTAGTCTAGGAAGTGTTAATATTTGACAAACGAAAAATAGTTAACCCCGTATTTTAACAACAGGTTCACAGTTTCTTCGTTTCCAAACGTATAATGTACGATATAGTATATTATATAATACGGTAACTGGATCTAATGCCAGTTACAGTGACAAGTGGGGCAGACATAACTAAGAATGCTAAGTAGCTCTTAGCGGATACAATACCTGGGCGGTGTTTAGTGTATAACTTGACGGAACTACTTCTCGAGCATTTTATACGTAAAGTGAATGTTTCAATTACAGAAATCATTATATTTATAACTAAAAGGTGTCCGCGACTTTGTACTGGTGAAAATAATCTTGTTATCTCATGAAGTTTTAGATTATATGATATCATTTTTAGTACATGTTACCTGTGTCAAATTTTATTATTACCTATAATGTTATGTAGTTTAGATAATACGGTACTTACGTATTAACGCCACCGCAATGCGCTCGACGACGGTTGCCGTGGCCGGCTCGCGCAGTCTTTATTTCGCAACATAACTTAACCGGTTATTTTCTCAATTTTCCCGCCTCGTTTCGGTTAGGTTATGTTAGACTTGCGAAACAAAGACAGCGCGAGCTGGCCGCAGCAACGGCCGTCGAGCGCATTACGGTGGCGTTAATACGTAAGTACCGATAATACTTTGAATAACTCTCTATCCGTTTGTTAAGGTCTCGTCAACATCGGTTTAGCCCTATAGGAGATTCGTTCGGAGAAACGACGCAAACTTTAATTTTATTTATATACATATGTATCGTGGTGACTGTCAAATAAAACTTTATAGACATTATAAGTACATTATTTACATTATATATGTAAACATTTACATTATATTATATAAGTAAATTATTATAAATCCGTTATTATGGGAAGACTCAATGGAATTCATAATTATTCTATAAAATATACCATAAACATTTAATAAAAATAAACATATTTGAAAATTACAATACCTTTTTCTAATATCTTTCAATTACGATGATTATATCAACGCTGTTAGTTAAATTAGCATAACAATCTTAAAAAGATGGAAAAATCTTGATATAAAAAATAAATTCAATTAACAAAATAAAAGGCTAATAACAATTTGTATGTGACTTCTCAAATGTATATTTCAAGCTTAGTACACCTGTCGTATAGTCAAATGTCATTTATACATACATGAAAAAAGGTTTTGCTCATAATTTATAATAGAAAAGTGGAAATTTTATTCAAAGTTATGTGCAATAGACTAAAAAGCGAGAAACGAAAATATTATTTCATTTTAGGTCAACATACATTACTTATTTCTTTTAGGATAATTAAAAATTACTGAAAATAATTTTAATAGTATCCCATTAAAGATTAACGAAAAGGTAAATAATATAAAAAATCTGTAGTATTTATTTAAGGTGGCTTCCGACGGAATATGACTAACGGTAAAACAATGATAACCACGCACGGCCGACAAACAATGTGTGCGTGAGTGATAGGAACCTATTACGTAATTCCAAAATAGCGAGTGAAAGAGAAGTTAATCTTTTGCATCAGCAATTCAGGTGGTATTGAACTTAAATAAAAATGAAATTACATAGAACACGATGGTTTTTGTCAGCGTTCGAATAGAATGTTTTTCTTTCTCGAACTGACTACGGTATTGGTCTAGCAATGCCTTAACAGCTTCATCGGACTACCAAGAAGAATCGATCGAGGTATGCAGCAACAAAAGATTTGCTGTAAAAAAAATGTGTATAAATTTGCAACAATGTCGAAATATATACTACTAATTTATTCCGGTATCTCTGATGTTACCGACTTACTGCAGATGCTGATGCATAGCTACAGGTGCGTTTCCTCTATTTCACGGTCTCATGGTGCGCCGCGCCAGAGCCAATGTTCACGCGAAAAATCACAATACCTCGCACTGTGGGAAACTACCTGTATATTTGCTTTCATTTTTTCTATTGTAACATATTATCGTAAAGGTGATCTCTCACGAAACGAATGTTGTGGCTGAATGGTCTCTTAAGTCTAAATATGTGCTGAAAACGAAATGCAAGATGCTGTTGGGGATGGCATCAAGCCATTTGACTCTATAGTAGATATACCTGTCTAACGGAACACACCTATAGTCTTAGCCATATATTTAAAAAGTTAGGATAGTAGCTGATCCGATAATCGTTAGAATATGCCACATTACCATATTGTGGTTTTGTTTAATCCAGTTTTTTTTTGGCGAGAAGTTACGACCAAACTTACTACGGCTGATATTCATATGCCAGAACCATTGTAATGTGTAGAGTTTCAAAGTTAAAACGTCTCTCCAAACCCTCTATAATTGTTTAACATATGTTTAAGGACAACTATCAACTGTTAGAGATGATTAATTATTCAATTAAATAAAGTGCGATTTAGCTACATTTTTCCTTGAATTGTATTAACTTTAGTAATAAAATAAAAACACAAAAACTTATTATGAGCGATATCCTTGGCAAACGTGTTTTTATTGCATCACGGACGGATGTCCAGTATAGAAGTTGAATTCATGATCAAATGTAAAAAATTAGCCAGTTCATGATTACAACAATAATTAATTCATATTTTTCGGCAAAATATTATACAAAAAAAATCTCTTTTTTGTACGAGTAAGTGCGTACATCTCTATAAAATAACGCAAAAACGCTTTATTCGATGTTTATTTTTGTTTTTAACTTTGATTTGCTATAATTAATCCTAGTCAACCTTCCAGTTTCAGCTCATTAAAATCGATAGAACTGGCTATATCTGTTTGAATTTCATTTGGTTATTAAATTAATCTTGGTTACAATTTAAATCAATTCAAAGTATGATGTACATTAAATATTGTTAATGAATTTAAATCTTTCTGGTAAATTTTTTTTTTTGTTTTGCTGTGCGTCAATATACTAAGATGATACGACACGCAAATACGCGGCATGGAGTAGTCAAAACGGAAACACCAACTTAATTCCGCAAACTCCAGTGAAGACGCTACCCAGAGCGTCTGAGACAATTGCATTTGAATGTCCTTCTACTAATGATTTTTATTTCTGCCATTGGAACAATTAGATGATGCGTTTCATGTATAGTAGCGTGGCATTTCAGTGTGTTTGACAAAATGAAAAGAAGTTTGTCAATGTTTTTAACGATGGCCGTGACACTCTCTGAATGAACTTAAGGTGTCTTTCGTGGATCGCAACTGAAAAGATGCGCCATAATGCCTCGTTGCTGCTTAGATAGCGGTGTATCTGATACCGAAATACTTCGCCTTTACATTCATTACGGCGAAATAACATATGCACTTGATTGATTTGACGGAGCTACAATATTCCACATTGATGTAAGCTTCAAAAGCTTTGGATAATATTGGCAAGTATGGCAAATGAACATCTTATCCTTTGACCTTCACAGCTACCGATCGTCCATTGTCCACAATTGATTACCTACGGTACAATGAGTCATTGTCTGTGATGGTGTCATGAATCAGGTCTCTCGGGTATCGCTTGGAACACTTACCGTTGGTCATACAAGGTGAGTTGTTATTGAAAACTCCACAAGGTCCATGTATCGTGTTTTTAATCATTGTTGCATGTAATTTTGGGTCAGCTGTTTCGAGGATTTCAGCTGAGAGGATGGAATCAATTTCATGTAGTCTGATTTTGTCAAACTAAACTATAATGTGCACATGTGGCAAACCACGCTTTTGCCGTTCAACGAAATGATCCGAAAATGAATTTGGTCACATACACGGTGCTTTATAAAGAAACTAGCTATAAATGTAGTTTTGACTGTCTCCTCAGGAACAATACATTTTTACAAGTTCCTTTCTGCATCCCTCGCAACTTATATGCAACATGTAATGATGATTGGTTGAGCATTTAAGGCGTGAAAGCGTAACAAACAAACAGACAAACTTACTTTCGCATATATAATGTTAGTTAGTACTTTGAGAGATTTTAATTTTTGTTTAAAAACTCTGGCAGTGGCATTATGTCTATGAATTGGTGGTGTAGCAATTCCTTCTTGTCTTCGATCCATTGAGTGTTACAGGTGAATGTTATTAATATGTCTGGGCAGCCATATTGTTTAACATACGTCGTTGCATCTTGTGTATACTCGTGTACTCGTATGTGTCTCGGGCTTCCAGTGTAAGTGGCCGGAAAAATTGTTATTCTTCCCACGTTGTTTGCGTCGGCATTATTAGTATTGCGGAGATGAACGTTCTTCGGAGCTGCTGATGATTCAAATGGATATATGGGTATATCAATCGATCGGTCTCAATTTTGACGTACACGTCAACTGCGAACTGATGAAAAAACCATGTGTGATCACACCCAATTATGATTTATTTCACCTTCACGTATTATGAATCTGTATGATTAATACTAATTCATAGCACCTACTTCCATTTTCGTTTCAGCACCTGCAGTCATAAACGATATACGGTTAGACGCAATAATATTATAACTAATAAAACTGTAGAGACATCATAAGCGCTACGACAGCGCCTTGTTAAAACTTGGCTAACTAACTAATTTTTTACGACTGCCCCGTCTATCCGTCCGTATCTTAGCGATATATAACTATTTCTTTTTCACTACCGCTATTGAAAATATGCCATCTTACTTCGACATTGTATGGCGTTACAATATTACTTTACGTATGTGTGAGTTATCGTGCCATTTGTTTTGTCAAAATATCATGTAGGTAACGTATCTACAGCTTTTTAATTATAATATCATTGGTTAGATATATTAAAATCAGCTACGTCAAAAAAATATCATTTAATTCTTCCTAATAACCAGTTACTTTATTATCCATTTTGATATATAAATGTTATCTGTCTTCCTCTGCCAAAAAAATATAATGGTTATTGTATCACTTCATGAATCTTGTGTGTTAACTCTATACTGCAAATTTTACAAAACAATAACAATAGCCACTTCGTCGAATGTTGGTGAATCAAAACTTTTCGCGTGCTCACCCGCATGTGTTTTATCGACCATGATGATGATATTATGGATGTCGGAAAGCGTCCGATCAATATTTCTGATTCAATATTTCGACTAATTCGTTTTTCTGATGAAAACACGTTTGCAATTCTAGGACAATGGTTCGTTTCATTGTTGTTCACATCCGACTTGCTTATGAAATTAATTTGTAAGAATTGATGATCCGGGAGTAGTGGTAACAGCACTCCTAATAAGTGATATATTTTTCCAAAAATCTGCAACGGTTTGAGAAATTTAAAAAACTGATACATTTGTGAATATTACCAAAAGCCATTATGTTGTAATTACCTCGTATGTGGGCATGTCCTATACAATATGCGTTGAGCCAGACTATGTCATTTGGGAACAACTGTTGTATTTTTTAATATTGGCCGAGAAATATATACAATCACTTCCCATCCCAGAAACTGATGAGCATAACGGATCTGGTAGTGAGACCTTGTGGCATTATTACTTTTCTATCTGCACATCACAATCCAGTAGATTCACTGCTGTATTCCAATACCTTAGAATATGAACCGACGATTGATATTTCTCCAATTGTTATTGATTTGAGGCATCGTAATCGATTTCCGGATCGTAATAGAATGCTGCACGATCCAGTTTCACAGGAGCACTGTGTCGGCAGAATCGCTCATTCATTTTGTCGTACTCGCTGTGTTGTGTCTGATGTGCACGAACTCATTGCATTCTAAACCTATCCACTTTATTATCAGCCACTTTCGAATGGAATTCGGACGTACCAATGAGACTATTATCATTATCTGCCACTCGTTGGTCATCAGTGCGGTTAGCACGTGAGGTAATACGTCACACATTAGTTTGACTTTGGCGATCTATGTCAGTTCGTCTTTTTCTCGGTACTGGAAAGAATAAAAGCATAGTGTGTCGTTGTTGAAAAGAATAGAAGTAAATTAAGCTATTGAGTCACGCTAACATCTTACAGGGGTAGCATTTCACTTGAAGCGGGCAAGAAAACAAGATGGGTTTCTGAAATTCGTTCATTTTCAGCTTAATTGGACATGAATGTGAACATACATTTTTATTTCTATCAAGGCTATTTATCAAGTCATACTCTCCTCAATTATAGTCATACCTGAAAACGAAGATCAAAATTTTAAAATTTCTAGTCTATTAAAGTGTATTTAAACAAGAATTACAAAGCGATCATTCAAAATAATAGACTTTTGTTTTGAATTTTTGTATCGCACGTTTGACTTTAGTTTTATAAAGACCAATATATTTTCTATATAAATCGCTACGTTTGGTAATTTATTGTAAATTTGTTCCATTCGAAGAACTATTTCCAATCTGGATTTCGAGTAGGAGAATATAAATAGACAAAAAACGTCATAGAAAAAAAAGTATGTTCACATTAATATCTATTAGACATCCAATTAAGATGAATATCAATGAATTTCAGAACCTCACCTCTTTTTCGTTGCCCGCTTTACATACATGACAAATAACACATGAACATAATTGTAAACTGCGCCGAAATTCACTAAAGAGTATATAAAACCAGCCTCAATTTTTATAGGTATTCTTTAAGATTTTCCCTATTATTTTTCCTCTTAAACCGGTCCTGCGTCTAAGCGAATAAAACGAAAAAAAGGATTCAAATTAATCAAGCCGATTCTAAGCTATAGACGGGCTAATTAACACCAATTCATTTTATGTAGATACCAGCTTCTGCCCGCTACTCCGTCTGCGTGGAATAGTTACTTTGGGCTAGCGCTAATACGCAGCGGAAACTCTCAAAAGGAAAAGAAAACGATTTTGAAACATTCTTCATTATTGCTCCGCTCCTATTGCTCTTAGCGTGACGATATATAGCTTATAGCCTTCCTCGATAAATGAGCTAACACTGAAAGAAATTTTCAAATCAGACCAGTAGGTCTTGAGGTTAACGCGTTCAACCAAAACGAACCCTCCAGCTTTATAATATTAATATAAATATTGGATATTGAATGGTGAATTACACATTATATAAAAATTGCTGAATGAACAAAGTTTTAATGAAATTTCCACGCGTTCAGTATTTAGGTTATACAACTGGCAGCCCACGATTCTAGTCTGCTCCAATTCCTATACACGTGCGCACACATCCACTCATATATAATAGAAGGAGACGGAGAGAGGAGAAACATAAAATCGCATTCGCATTGCAAAAAACCATTGCTTTTTCCTTATGTGACGATTTTTACCAGTCGTATTCTACTCCAAGCCGCGTTCCAAATATCAAAGCGTAAATAATATCCATCAAATGAAACCTAAATACATACGAATTAAAAACAATGTTAATGCAAAATAGACTAAAAAAAACTGTAAATGCGTTGTTATTTCTGTATCTAAAGAAATCAATTCTTTTTCGACGACGATTGGCTTCGAGGTCGCAATCATTGATACAATAGAAGAAGGAAAGATCGACAATTATGATTACGTTATATAACTGAGTATATGCTATCATAGACCCTGAAACTCTGCCACAGATTGGACGCAATTTCTAGTACCGGGTAACATTATAGTCGGTTGCGCGCTCTTCTATTTTTCTCCTGGTTTCGGGATATGTCTTTACTCTGGTCCTTTAAGTTTTAAACAGCGTTCTGAACCGAGTAATCCTTTCAAAACGTTCCAATGTTTATGAGAGGGATTTTATTCGTTAAAGTCGACACTACCATGCATGACCATTTACATATAAAAGCCCAAGATACACAATCTCGAATAAAAGTAGCGCTCAAAACCGGCCGCAAAAACTCCCAATATACATACATGGCTATAGTTATGCGATAAACTTATGATTTTGCAAATTCTACCTTACATGAATGATTTAAAGGTGTTTTTACAAGGCCGCAAGCGACGCGAGACTATTTGAAATGACTGCATAATCCAAAATTATGCACTTATTTTTTTGTGCCGGCTGTGAGTCGTTAAGTGTGCATCTTGGGTTTTTGTATATCAATGTGCAGGCCGAGTCGTCTTGCACCTGCGTATAACGTATTGACAATGAATAAATTGACACTAAATCGAATGAACATGTTTTTAAATTTAGTAATCTTCTCTCTATCGATCTTGTCAATGTTTATCACTTTTTATAAACACCGACCTTAGTTAATGTCACTCTGATGTATATAACCGTTGCGATTTAATGCCAATGAAATTATATCAACTAATATCGGACTTATCTCGAAGTTTCCTGATAGCGGAGACCTTGGACGAATCGACAATACACTTAGAGATTTTTATGTTTTTAAATAAAGTTAAATTTAGGTATTTGTGCAGCCGTGTTAGCAACAATGAATAACGAAATTATGAGTACAAAATATATGCTAGCGTTTATGTATGCGTATTTAGAATTTTGTTGAGGTCAATCAATATTGGCGTATTCGGGAAGTCTATAATTTAGTTGCATAGTAAAAATATTTAAGTAAACTACTGCTACTTTTTATATATCAAAGCATATATAGCAAGAACTCTTATGTATAATATAATAGATAGTTTTAATCGACTCTATATATATTAAAAAAATTGAACTTTGGAGGAGGGCTTCACCCTAACAGGGGTTTTTGCAAAAAATAAATAAAAGGATAGTCATAAGATTTTTTCTTACTTATGATTATTATGTAAATACTTATGTTTAAGTTCATGTTTAATTTGTAAGAAATATAAGGCTTTTATATTTTTATTTTTTATTTATTATATCATGTTCACGATCAAATATAATTAAAAGTAGCTTCTGCCAACGACTTCGTCTGTTTTTTTTTATTTTTTTTTCGAACTGACTACGCTATTGACCCAGCAAGGTCTTAACAGGCGACTTTACTAAGGCGAGCGCTTAAGGAACTCAGCCGATTTTATTTTGACAACCAACTCAAGGGTGCGCGGCACACCTCGGCTTTGGCTGTTGCCTGGACTTCGTCTGTGTGGAATGTTTACTTTGGGTTAACGCTAACACGCAGGGGAAACTCTCAAACGGAAAAAAAAACAATTTTGAAACATTCTTTATTGGTGCTCCGCTCCTATTGGTCTTAGCGTAATAATATATAGCCTATAGGGTACCTCGATAAATAAGCTATCTAATACGAAATAATTTTTCAAATCGGATTACTCAGTTCCTGAGATTAGCGTATTCAACCAAACAAACAAACAAACTGTCCATTTTTTTTTTTTCGAACTGACTACTCTATTGACCAAGCAAGGTGTTAACAGCTTCACCGGACTACAAACCATCCAGCTTTACAATATTAGTATAGATTATTATTATATTATATAGTTGTAGTCCGGTGAAGCTGTTAAGACCTTGATTGGTCAATAGCGTAGTCAGTTCGAAAAAAATAATAGTATAGATTATAACATTTTTTTCGTTATTAATGATAATAATATGTATATTGTTTATACAGGGTGTCATTTGGCAGTTCAAAAGGATCTATGGTCGAGACCTTAATCTACGAGAGCCCACTACACGAGGAGCCGGAGAGCAGTCCACCACCACGTGTGCACGAGACCGCTTTCCCCTACACACCCGTCGAAGACGAGTATGTTCTATTCATTTCATGAGTATGTCATTAATTGTTTACATTGAACGCATTTACAGCGAATTATTATTTATTTATAACCTTTCTTTTAAAATATTATTTGTATTATTTTCTTTGTTTAAAAAAAAAATTGCTATTACAATTAACTGTAAAAGCACTTTCAAAATTGGTATTTTTTTTATACTTTGTTGCACTTTTTATTTGTACACTGGCGAGCTTAATGCTATAAAGCATTTTCTTCCAGCTAACCAGCGGTATTGTTGTCAATGAAATAGTTTTGTAGGTAGTGCAAATACAGAGGTCAAATATATACATAAATAAAATAATATAATACCATATATAACCATATATAAATACTACATAATATTTTGATACAATAACGAATATTATATTTTGTTTATTGAAATTTTAAAGAATACCAATTAAGTTACTTGCATTAAAAAGGCAAGGGTGTTTTAAGACATTTACATAAACAATTAAGTTTTATTTTCTTATCCGACCATAAATACTAAAGATTCTTGTGATAGTCATAATTTTGCGTTGTACAGTTTACCGTTTGCAAAATGTAACATAATTATGTAATAACTTTTAAGGCTTGGTTAAAGCCTAATACTGAGTTAGTATTTTTCTAGAACGTGCGGAATTTGTTTGCTTAATTTCGGGAAAATAATATATCTTACCGTTTCATGTAAACACGGATATGCGTGTAAGATTTTTTTTTCTCTCTTTATTTTTATTGAGGGTTTGTTCAAAGAGAACACGCCCCCGCATCCATACAACAAACAATCACAATTTACAAAATAACTTGCAGATATACATCTTAAAAATACTAATAAAAAAGCTAAATTGGAAACCAATACTACAATCACATTCTTGCCCTTATACCGACGTCCACCATATTATAGATTAATTTAGCTTCTTCCGATGTTGGGCGTGACAATATTTCATTACAAACACCTATATTATAAGTATTCTTAAATAACTGTCTTCTTTGGGATTCGTTCCGGACACATTCCATTACAATATGATACACGTCTTCTTCTTGAAGGCAAACTTCGCAGTTGCTGTTTTCCCTTGTTCTCATTAAAAAGTTAAACTTATTCAATGGAATATGCCCAGAACGAATTCTCAAAGCTAAGACGATCATGCTTCTTCTCATATTGGAGTCTTGGAACCATGGGACTGATCGTGTAAGATTGTGGACACTATGCTTACAAATATTTTGTCCACTAATTCACTAAGAAAACATAAACTTTGAGACTAATTTTCCTTAACACAATTTGTAAGTAATAGATATAATATTTTGTACATGTATAGATGGACCCCGACACAAATCTATTAGAGCCCTCGCAGTGTCTGATTAGACGCACGATAACACGGACTCGAATATAATCTGTAAATCTATAAATAATAATTTAAAATTACTGGGTGAAACAGATTCGAGACATAAAATGAATAAATAACATGTAAAATATTATAATTGTAACAGAATTCCGTTTCGTGAAAGCGTAAAACGTTGGTAAGTTTAATTTATTGGCTTGTAATCGAGGTTTGTTTTGATTACCGAAGACGAAAGTGGTAAGAGAGCCTATTTCTTTTTTATTTATTATTAGTTTGTCCCACGGTTCCGCACGCATATATTATGCAATAATTAGTTTCGATTCGTATTTTATATTGTGGCACTGATAAGTTTAAAGACTATTAATTTAAAATGACATGTACATCCCGTGTACAGAGTCCATTGTCCAGCGTCCATAAAAGTCTATTCTAGTCTATTATTAATAGGGTTTTTACAAAACCTGAAAGTATTATTGAGTTTTATAGCCTGTCAAAATCTGTAGAGAAAAACAAAAATGCATTTTTAAGGAAAAAATTATGATAACTAAAATTATTTTTGATAATTATTGTATCTATTAAATTAAGGAAAGACAAGAGTTTTCCCGTTCACAAAATTTCATAAAAAGCCCCTTTCGAGTAACTTTTTACTTAGATACGAAAAATACCAGAAAATAAACAACCAGACAATTTTTTGTAATATATATCTATACTAAATATGCGTAGAAAATTAAATATACAGATATATAAAGTAACACTAAAATATTGTGTAAAAAACAATAAAAGCAAAATAGAGTAACAACAATCATACTTCATACTGAAGATATTGCTTCTCTTTACGTCTACACAATAAAATGTATTGGTATTCACAAGTTTTGTAGGTATCATTATCCGATACGAAATATATATAAGAGTTGTTGAGTTATGTATGCCTGGTACACATATATGTTTCAACAACTCATATATGTATGAACAGTTAGCTTAGCTTAGCTCAGATAGGTCGCGAATTGCATGTATCAGGCAACAGCCCAAGCCGAGGTGTGCCGTGCACCCTTGAGCTAGTTGTCAAATAGAATCGGCTGAGTGCCTTAAGCGCTCGCCTTAGTAGTCCGGTGAAGCTGTTATGACCTTACTAGGTCAACAGCATAGTCAGTTCGAAAAAAAAAAGTGTTGTAGGTCATTTTCTACGCTAATATCCGGTTTAAAAAAACGTCATTTGACGAAACAAGGACCCGCACAGGGCACTCGTCTGTTACATGTCCTTGAGCCAGTTGCGATTCCAAAGCTAATATTATAGGTCGAGGGAATACAGCTCGTACATTACAACCTGTATTACATTCTAAAGTGGTTTTTTTCTTTATTTCCTATATACAGGCCTTCTTCGTCACTTCTTTTTTGGGGGCACGTAAATATTCGAAAGTTATAAGTCGATAAAAAAATGTATTTCAATAAGTGCAAAATTGTACATCTTATTTTGGGTACTTGTGGCATATAATGGTAAGATACTGTTCTAAATTTTTCAGAACGAAAACCAACGAAAATCACGAGATATTTAGGTTGATTCCTATACATCGAAAACAGTTGTATTCAGTTTACTCTTAAACTATAAGTTCAATCTAAAAAGTGCATATATATTTCTATTTCTTCTCATTAGGTAAATCGCATACGTTTCATTTTTTGTAAAATTACGCCTTTCTATTTTTAGTGCCCTACGTCCGACCTCTACTACAGAGACAAAACACCGTGCGATGCGGTGACTGTTTGGAAAGATTCATTTTGTATTTGGATAACTTTGACCTATTAAAGAAAATCCAAACATTTTTGTTACCAAGTTTGATTTTTTTTTCATATTCTTTCATTTTTACGGCTATTTTTCGTTTTTTTTTGAGGGCCTGTCACTTCAAAAGTAATGAACGTATCGGCATACGAGTATGCTTATTCGATGCGTAATTTTTCGCGAATGGTTCTGTGCTACTTTTTTAAAATTCGAATTAATTTTGCCCATTATTCAAATCCGCAATAAAGTGGGCGGAAATGGGCTAGTGATATACATTTTAATCTTTAATCGCTTGAATCTTTAGAAATACTTTGAGATTGCTAATTTTATATAAGTAAGTTTATAGGGACAACCCAACCCAACGAAAACCACGAATTTCATCAGATAAATACCCTTAATAATATCAATTTATATCGCTTTAAACGGTGATAGCACTTCTCTAATACACTCTTATCACCATCGAGTTAAAGATCCGTTGTCAAGCACCTCTGGTTATGTACTGTCCACGAATAACGAGTCGTTCTAAGTTGAGTAAGTTCCTGTCTTAATATAATTATGAGCCACCTCCGAATGACTCACAACTATAGCGATGGCTTGGTGAAATCGAAGTTGAAGTTGAAGAATGTTCAGGTTTTCTTGCAATAAAAGACTTGTTGCTAGTAGAGCAGCGAAGGATGTGCTCGCGTTGCCGACTCGTACAAAAACAGGATATCTATACCGCCCGCGCCGGTTTTTGAGGTTGCTCTCAGGCACAATTTCGGGACAAAGCACCGCTTACGCACGCTGGCGGTGCCCCGCCAATCAAAGCGCTCATTGCGTCCTAACTCACTATACAGGCGGGGCGGTATGGCGATGAGTCATCCTTCGCTTTCTATTTATTTACATACAAAAACATTACATTTGTACTTACAACTATTTTAAACTATTAAACTATACTATAAATCTATGCATTCTATAAATCTACCTAATACAATATTAGATCTATTATCAATTACTTTACACACATTATTAATCAACACGGATCACTCTAAACTGTCGCGAACATACTCCCGCCGCAGCTCTTGTAGCTGGAGAACTCTAGCGTTCGCGATTGTCGTCCGTTGATGATTCTACACGAAGTATCGCTAGCTTTTCCTTTGGTCGGCTCAGGATACCTCGTTGTATGTACCTCGCCGTCCGGTTCCAGATATGTCGTCACGATGACGCCTCTTGGCCGTGAGTCCCGCGGCAGCGTTCCATCAGCGATCCAGACGAGGTGCATGCACATATGTCAGTCTCCGGACGTCGTCTATGATATCTGCGCTATCGGGTTGTAGAACCGCTTCAAACTGCATGACGACATCACTTCGTGTAGTTCCGCATCTCACACTTGTTTGTGTGATCGTTGCGTTTGAGTTTCTCGAACTGCTATACTACTCGTGGTTGACGAAAATCGCTTCGATTTCATGTAACGTCGCATTGAATCCTCCCGCCGGTACTTGACGCGTTATGTGTTGTAATTCTATTTCTTTCTTCAAATTATCTTTGAGACAAACGAACGAAATGTTTGTTGCTTATCTTTGCAGCGATATTGTTTCTCACTATACCTTCTTTGTGTAAAGGTTCTGGCGATTTCTAAACTCTATTGTTTGCGCGATTCCCGATTCTATTGTTCTACCCATCGGCCTGCCGTCTAATAAAACGTAGGTACGGCAGGCATCCTTCGCGCTTTCTAGGCAGTTAGGACCTCAGGTAGTATTTCGGGACGCGCAGATGTTGTAATCCTTCGCCGTTGGAACAATAGCGCAGCCAACCGTTGTACTTTTCCATTCACACGGCTCAATATTTCTGTGAAATGGCGGGTGGTGCGTTTAATGACACCCGTCTTGTTTGCATCGCTTAGTCATTTGATGTTTTGCGATGCTATTTTCTATAATCATCTTGCGTTTTTGTACATGTGGGTTTCGTCTCGCTCACATGTACGTTGTTGCGCTTTTTAACTATTGCGAACGTATCTCATTCCTCGTATGTCGTTGTCCGGTCCAGAGTAGATTGTCGCAACTATGTTTCTTTATAATGCTCGGTCGGCAATCAATTGAGTTCGATATTGCCACGTGCACGCGACTCCTATTGTACCTCTGTCCGGTGCTATCGAACTTGCTATTAATATCTCTCAGGCATCCTTCGTAACGTGTGCGCGGTGGCGGATGTATTGCCGCTTGACGAAACCGCGGCACGACGTTTGCCGTTGTATCCCATTTGCTGTCATGAGCATGTCGAACTTTGACTTCGTCGAAACCCTTATTAACACACATACGTCTCCTAATAGATGAGGAACGTTGAGTTTTCACCGTAGAGTCTATAGACAATCTCTTCACATGTCTAACACAGTGTAATTTGTGCGCGCCGGAGTTAGACTTCTCAAGTTTAATTATGTTCTCATGTACTTCGGGTTTCTTCTGTTTGCTCACATGAGATTTTCTATCATCCGCCTTTTTCGATGGATTTTTAACTATCGGCGTTTTATATGCCTTGCTTAATTTACTATGTAATACTTTTGATGGATCTTCTCGTTCGAATTGACGGAAAGTTCGTCGTTGACGTTTCTTCCTATTTCTAACACGATGAGTCGACAACGTAGAAACCCGCTCGATGTAATCATGCGCACTTACATCGACGGCGGTCGCGCTTCCGAGCATAGCCGAAGCGCGCATCGGCGGTGGGCCGAGCTGGCCGAGAGATCTTTCGTTTTTATACGACGCAGTCTTGAAAACTCCCGCCGGTAATCGATGTATTTTTTCTGTATCTCTATTCGATGCCTTGCCGTTTTCTTTGATAAACAGCTGTGTACTATAGTGTTTATCCTTGTTGCCGATATCTCTTGTTCCGTGGATAACCCATCCGAGATCTGTAAGCGACGCTGCGGGTTCGGAGTTCATGCCCCGGCGCGTCTCGTGAGCGATAAGCAGTGGCCAGTTGTCTTGTCCCAGAAGTAACGTCGGTTTGCCTCCTTCATATGTCAATTGCGTTTCTATGTCTTTTAAATGTTGACACGCGCGTACTATTTTTCTCGAAACAGTTTGCGGCGACAAGTGTAAATCTTCCATCGTCCGAGCCGAAATATCGTAGCTCGGTGTGTTGTTGCCACAAATTTTGACGCGAACACGTTGAGCCTCTGTAGCATTTATTTTGCTACCGGCTACGCCTTCAATGTAGAATGGTGCACTGGGCCCGTTTGCTCCTATTTTGGCAGCCATTTTAGCATCAATTAATGTGCATGTTGAACCATCGTCGAGAAGTGCGTAGGTATGGCACGATCCTTTCGGTCCCGTCAGCTCCACAGGTAGTATTTTTAGAAACGCGCAGCTGTGTCTATTGTCTCTGGCTGACGTAACAATACCGGCGGCGGGCGCGTTATCTTCTTTCTCGCTCGGTTCTTTGTTTCTATGTAGCAACGGGTGGTGTGAATAATGACACCCATCTCGTTCGCACCGCCGAGTTTTACAGGAATGTCGAAACTTTCTAATTCCCAGGCAACGGAAACATAGCTTGTATTGTTTAGCTATGTCCCATCTCATAGGTACTTCGGCGTCTCTAAACGTCTTGCAATCATTCGAACGATGATTCCCTTTTTTACAGATCGGGCACGTTTTTATATTCATAGGCGATTTTTCGACGTTGTGAAAACTTCTGACTATTTTTCGATGCTCCCGCCGGTCTTCTGAGGCTACTAATTCGGCGGGTGCGAAGTTTCCACATCTCTCCGCGATTCGTTCGAAGAACTTAGATAACGTTATTAAATCAGGCTGCTCTTCTGGCTGTTCGGCTATGAAGTCGTAATAACGATGTCGTAGTGTCGCCGGCAGCTTGTCAATGACTTCTCTCACGACCTCTGCGTTATAGAGATAGTGTCTCTTGTTTAACGCTTTAATCGTCGCCGTGACATTGAAGATTCGCGATGCAAATAGGCACGTGTCTCTCGGGTTATCGTTGAGGCGGGGTAATGCTCGTAGTTTATTAATTTCGGCCGTTACTAAAGCGTCTGGTCGACCGAATCTCGATGTTAGTAACTTGATTACTTCAGCGGTCGTTGTATTGCCGACGAATAAACATTGCACCGCCTCTTTAGCCGCGCCTTTTAAACTTCTCCGTAATCTTCCGAGATTTTCCTGTTCGCTGCATGCGCTGGCCGATTCTTCATAAGCGACTTTGAATGGTAGCCAGTCGCTCGACGCTCCACTGAATAATGGAAGTTCTTGCACACGTGTTAACGGCTGGGTGCAGCGGGCCGCGAGTGTAATGGCGTTCGCTAGCTCGTTGTAATTAAACGCCGTATTGTAGACCGGGGGCGCTTCTATGCGTGCGGGTTGTGTTTCGCTCACGCACGTGTTCTTTTCTTTGTTCGCACGTTGCACAGGAATATCAGCGACTTCGCACGTGGGTTTATCTTTATCTGTGTGCGTAGCCTTTTCGATGTGTGGCGCGAGCGTTAGTGTACTCTCGCGTATCCACGCTGATGTCCTGTCGTCTCTTACGGTTGCTTCGTCGTAATTACTTTCTTCGTCCGATTCTTCTTCAAGGGCTGCGACTCTGATTGCAGCGAGCTCGATCTGTCTTTTGACTAGCTCTTCACGAGCTTTTGTGAGCTCTTTTCTTCTAGAGGATGTGCTTGACGGCCGTGAGCTTCTCACGCTTTTGGCGGTGTGTGTAGCCCGTTTCCCATCGGTGTGCGGCTTTGATACGTCCATGGTACCCTCTGTATGGGTTGTGTTGGCCTCGATCGTCGCCGTCGATGGGTATGTGTGGCTAGTAGCGCCTGCGTCGTCTCCCGTTGTGACGATAAACGATTCGCTGGATTGCTGTGTCTGGCTTCTAGTTGTAGGCATTTTCTATATAGATTCGCCGTCTCTCGATGTACGCGTGGAAACGGTGAATGACGTGCCCCTCTTCTTTCTTGCAAGATTTTCTGCACGATGAATCGTTTCTTCTTTATTCAAGCTTCGAAATCTAACGAAGGACCATGAATATGGTCTTTTCGTCCTGGTTCACCTATTTATCCGGCTTGCGAAGGACCATGAATATGAGCCACCTCCGATTGACTCACAACTATAGCGATGGCTTGGTGAAATCGAAGTTGAAGTTGAAGAATGTTCAGTTTTTCTTGCAATAAAAGACTTGTTGCTAGTAGAGCAGCGAAGGATGTGCTCGCGTTGCCGACTCGTACAAAACAGGATAACTATACCGCCCGCGCCGGTTTTTGAGGTCGCTCTCAGGCACGATTTCGAGACAAAGCACCGCTTACGCACGCTGGCGGTGCTCCGCCAATCAAAGCGCTCATTGCGTCCTATCTCACTATACAGGCGGGGCGGTATGGCGATGAGTCATCCTTCGCTTTCTATTTATTTACATACAAAAACATTACATTTGTACTTACAACTATTTTAAACTATTAAACTATACTATAAATCATGCATTCTATAAATCTACCTAATACAATATTAGATCTATTATCAATTACTTTACACACATTATTAATCAACACGGATCACTCTAAACTGTCGCGAACAATAATATATATATAATATAGATATAATATATAACATCAAATGTGATTTTGATCAAAAGCTAAGCCTATAAAAATATAAATATACTTAAATATACTATTCGTAGTATTATTATAATGTAAATGTAGTACTCATCATCAACACGTATTAATTAACTTCAAGAGGGATCAATATTATGTTATAGTGTATTTTGAAATCACCTAATACTCTGTCTAGTCTTCTCAAATTAGTTTTGATTAGATGCAGTTTTAACTTTAAAATCATCAGATCATTTAACGGTTACGGTTTTTTAATAGATTATAAGCCACTTCATTCGTTTCAGCGTATTCGATACATTTGGTTACAAAATTTATAGTTGAAAGTGACAGTGGTAAAATAGCTGTTTATCTTGTTTTATCAAATAAGGTAAGCACAATGTATTCCAATATAATAAAACAGAATATTCGTGTCAGAAATACAAATTTGATCCTCTCGCTTTCAAAGAATTCATATTAATTATTGCGCAACACACAAAACTAACGCTCGAGTGATTGGTTTATAAAGAGTCCTTACTAACAAAATTATCATTAATTTAAAAATGATATATTTGCAATTGCAAATGATATATTATTTTCTCAATACTTACGTTTATTTCTAAGCGGGGAAATATTTAAAAAAACGTTTGGCATGTTTTTTGTGTCGAAGTGTCTATGAAACACGACACTGGAAAATGAATTATTAATCACACCTTGCCAGAATATAAAGAAAGGAAACTGTTTCTGAAGTGAATTATTTCGCTTCGGATCTTATCGTGCAGAAATACTGCAATGTGGTTGAAGGTGTAACTCAGATAATGTACCTATGTATTGTATGAAGACGATAAGAGAAAAGGCATGAGTGTGTTACGGGCTTATATTGATAATTTTTTATAAAGTTGATTATATATCAAACAGACTAAATGATGATTCAATTTCAATTCAATTTATATATATAGAATATTATAATTATTACGAATGGGAATTTAAGTACCCAATTTTTATGTGGAAAAATAATAGATTCTTGCATTATACCCGCAAATGAGACAAAGACAGTTAAAATTGTTAATAATTTAATCATACAAATATACTATTCCATGTTTATATTTTTATAAAGTAACGGTTAAAATCAATAAAACATTTTTTTTTAATAGTGTACAAAAGCTATGATTGCCGACCACTATACAGTTGAATATAACGCCACCTAGTATCCGATAACTAAAAACAATGCCAATTCAATTTCTAAAATTAATTTTAGTCTATAATACAAGTAAATTAAATAAATTACAATACAGGTAATTTGAATTTAGTAATTATAATATTAAATATATCTACTTATATATACTAATTATGCATTGTAAAACTATACTAACGAATTATTTCAAATTCATTAGAATAATAATATATGTATAAACATAGACTTCATATACAATCATTGAATGTAAAAGTGAACGAGTAGCTAAATTAGATATTTATCGATTTTGCTATTTATGTAAATGTAACAACATTACAAAGCAGAGACAAAAATTATTACAAAGTATTTAATATTTGTCAAACGCTATCAATGATGACGTCATTGCGCGAGAACGAATAGTTACCGCTGAATGTTTGTGCGCTGAATGCTGCTTGCTCGTTTCGTTCCATTCCATTCGCTACGTACAGAGACGTGCGCGTCGCGCGACTTCCGCGAGATCGATGTAGTGGGAACACTTTGGCGTCGAATGAATTAAGAGCCAAACCCTAGAACGCTGCGTATCGATGTTTTGCTCCTTTTATTATTCAGTATAATAAACTAAATTAACATTTCTTACAAAGAAATAAGTGATAAGTGGAATTTATAGTGACTGTGCCGTTTCAAGGTATGTTATTAACAATAATCACGTCATACTGTGTCTTGTATTCTGAATTAGGTGTTCACTTGCCGATAGTTTCAATAATTTCACAAGTTTTGGTGAATATAAAATTATTTATATGTACTAATACATTAATAGATTTTATTTATTAGTAAATATAATTTTTGCGTTGTGATCGCGCACTTGGAAAAGTCCTTTTATATATTTTGTAGTTTTGTGCGGTTAATTCGGTCACAATGACGTCACAAGAACTGATTTATAAACACGAAACGACTTTCGGTTCCATCCAGCAGTCGGGAG
Organism: Antheraea pernyi; assembly: GCA_015888305.1. Classification (NCBI taxonomy): domain Eukaryota; kingdom Metazoa; phylum Arthropoda; class Insecta; order Lepidoptera; family Saturniidae; genus Antheraea; species Antheraea pernyi. The sequence goes on from MU158704.1 coordinate 788,370, forward strand.
CACAAGGTCATTACTCAGCACGTACATAATATAGCATATAAACATATATTAGCATTATTTTTAAAAGCTCTAGTGTCAAAATCACAGATGTTTCTTCAAGCTAGGAACCGCCCTACGTTGGACACCAAGTCGCCGCGCCTTATCCACGTTTTGCATTCTAATTGCTATACTTAATTGGTGCCACTTGCAATACTTACACTCCGATTAATTTTGGTTCTTAAACTGAGTAATAAAAATATACACTTCTATATTTTATATTTTCAACTATTTTATAAAAGTAGTTAATGTTTATATAATATGAAACCTGTATAATGTCCTATATTCATTAACGTGCCATTGTATTCCGTACAATTCAAATTCCTAAGTAGGTAATAACTGGGCTTAACCCCACTTCATTGTTAAATTTCTGATTGTCAGTACTCGTAGTTGTCTGACATAATAAGCTGTGCAGCTCGTGACCTACTTTGCTACTGGACATAAAACCCATGCAATTTCAAAGTAATCAGTTATAACGCCTTAGGTAGTTGCGAACGAATAACATTGCAGTGGAAATGTTTTGTGATAAATGCAGAATTTATCTGTTTAATGTTTACATGTGAAATTCAATGTTTTTTAACTTACCTTTTTGGTAATAATATGTAAAAAATAATTTTGCAATATTATTACATAGTATAAAACAAAGTCCCCAACCATGTCTGTCTATCTGTCTGTTCGCGATAAACTCAAAAACTACTGAACGGATTTTCATGCAGTTTTCACCAGTCGATATGGTGATTCATGTGGAAGGTTTTGGTATATAATTTATCAAGAATTTTTTTATAATCAGGGTGGGGCAATGTCTGCCGGGCCAGCTAGTTTTCTATATATTAATAGTTTTTATTGACAATAAATAAAGAATCTATTTTGCTGGTGCCTTTCCTATTCAATGGAATGGAAATCAAACAAATAAAATACACAAAAAGGTTATATAACACACATACATAATACAATTTTTTTTTAATCCAGACAATATTGATATGAAGTTTCTTTTAGCTTAATATATTGGTAAAGAAATAAAGACATGTAATCACTGTGTTTCATATTTAATTTGTGTTTCAAAATAATATCTCTATAATATCAATCTATTTCATAGTCACACAGGTAGATCTATAGTAAAATATCTATAGATTGAATTGTATAAAATCAAAAGTGATGTAGGTTATAGGTGATATACAGGTGATAAAAAATGAGATAAATATGTGGAAACACAGGATTTTGTGAACTTTCAAATTACCCAAAGACAATAAAAAAATCACCATGATTATCTTTCGACAATTAGACAATGTCAGTCCTTTTTAAATTCCCAGTTTGTTCTCACAGATCTGTTTTGTTGCTTTTGCTTTTATGATTCAGTCCAACTATACATGTCTTTAGTATGAAATTCATGTCATATGAAACATACACTTAGAGCAAATCCACATTGCATGTGGCCTTCATTCTTCGTTAGCCTATACAATGATAATTCTCTATTTTTGCTGGGATGCTGAATCATAGTTTAAGGATTATATGAATGAGGTCAGAATTTAGTTCTCATCTTACTTCAAGAACCATGTAGGTGTCGTTCTAATTTTTAACTTTATGTCATCAGAAGCATATTATTTGTTGGTATTAATATTATCAAGATCCATAGTGTAATGATAAATGTTCATATTTTAGTTACTGGTGTTTGCTCGCTGCTTCATTCCCGTTAATATACAATTAGTTGATCTATTTCTTGTTTCTGGAAAAAGCTATATTATATATTTTTTTGCTTCCCCTGACAATGAGTATGCAAAATTTCATAGTTGGTTGGGTATTTCAGGCATAAAAGTGCTACAAACACATTCATATTTATAATATTCCAAGGACTAATAAGAATCAGGATTATTATACATTATGGACATATGTTACTCATATTTTGTTATATTGAACTCTAATACATCAATAGTGTTTATCCATCTGATGATAGGCAGTAGGACAATGATGACTAGCGATGGATTATACATCTCTTTGATTGCTTTCTTTGACTTACCACCAAATACAATGCAGACAAACGCCGTCATTTTATTGTGCTACAATAATATATATATATATATATAAGTATATGTATGTATGTCTCATTATAATATGTTGTCATTAACAAAAAAAATATTATTACATATCTATTAAAATAAAGTGTGTCAATTGTTTAAATAATATTTAATAAAGTAACATCAATTCCCAGTTAGCATGTTGGATATAATTGTAATAAAGTCGAGTTGTTAACTAAGGTAGTCACGATTGCACTAAATACAACGTGGGCGTTTAATATAGTCATCTACTAATAAAAGATGAGGAGTCGTCATTGAATCACCTTGAATCCTAATGCGTATAATGTATAACCAGTGATAAAACGTACTCAAACATACTATCATAATTGTAAATAAAAATCTATATTGCTGCTTTTATAACTGCAGCAGCTTGCGTGCTTTCGCGAATACTCCGACCTGCAAGGCGAAATATTACACAATCTTAACTTGTTTCCATATTCTGCATCTCGTGATGTAATAACTATATTTTATTATGAAGGAATATCTCGTTTACGTGTTAGTAACCGGTACATGGGAAATATTCTTTAATGATGTTCCGAGTTTCTTCTAATTGACCTTAATATCATTTGGCATCTGACCCCTAAGATGTTTAATATTATTCAAGGTTTTAACGTGGGTACATTTGCATTTCGTTTTTATTCGTCATTTATAGGTTTAAAAAAATTAAATGCATCGTGCATTTCCCGATTTCATCGAATTTAGTTCCTTGGTTTACGTTCTCGTCAACTACCGGATCTATTCCAGATTTTTTAACAATCTCTTATAATAGCAATCTTTCGTATATTCCTTCTATTTATTTAATTTCGTGTAATTTCGTCGTGCACTACATTTTTATCGCTATTTTGTTAAAGAAATTCGTAACATTTTGTAGCACTGATTCCCATTCGATTGATAAGTTCTGATAAATTTCCTTTCAATCACTTATGTAATGTCCTAAATAATATGACGTACGTTTTATATAATTTTTGATTCGTTTAGGTGAATATTTCGAATCGAATTAAATCCGTTGTACACTACTAGACACTTGGTTGTTTCAAATTATATATATATATATA